>JAXGGA010008470.1:0-56718 GCA_038373865.1 Uloborus plumipes
CTTTCAATCACTCAGGATAAATAGTCATGTTATTCTGAAATGTTTTTTCTGATTGCATTTATCGGAAGTTCATTTGCTAATTTTCCTAAATTATTAAAAGTTAACAGTAGTGAAAATATCTTCAAAAAGAGAAAAATCTGCATATTTAAACAGCTTAAAGAAATATTCAAGTACTGTTATTTAAAAAGGCAAGTTTTATATAATATTCAAATCTAAATTTTGAAAAGATTTTTTCTGAAATGCATCTATTTATTTCAGTTTTCACTCTAAGAAATTCTTAGATTTTTCTGACAGCCGATTAATATTGAGATCAAGATTTTAAAAATATGTTTCAATTACTAAATTTCGTAACGGTACACATGCAGCGTACATAGAGAGAATCACAAACAGGAAATGTACCAAGGCCTAAACCGCTAAATGTGCTTCAAAATCAATACAAATACATACTATTACATATTAAACTATTGAGCGATTCCATACCAAATCACCGAATGGGGGTCGCACGACCGACTCGGATTTTTTTTAATTTGGTGCACAGATTGATGGTATAGAGGTATGAAAAAGCCCAAAAGGAAAGTTACCTGCTCCACTTATTTTCTGAGATACATGCCCTCAAAGATTGTCCGCCACGTCAAAATACTAAAAAAGTGATGTTATTTAATCATTTTTTATAAAAAATCGTACTCATGCAAAATAAAAGTGTTAGATATCTATGGAAACTAGTTACTCCAGGCATTCTGAAAAAAAATACTAGAACGTTCATAATGAAAATTTCCAAGGTACAGGGCTCTTTGAAGTTGTCACCACAAAAACTTGATTTTGCAGATTTTGCTAAAATTCAGGCATTTATTACAAAAAAAGGCAAACAAAACCAAAGGTTTTCTCACTTTCTGGTAGTGTACAGGTCCTCCCTGTAATTTGCTACGCAATAAATTTTTTGGGTTTCTGACTCCTTCTTGGAAATATTTTAGCTTAAAAATAAGCCGTAAGGCAAAAAATGCGTTTTTAGCCATCTTGGCAGCCATTTTTCTCATAAAGGGGGAGCAGTAGAAACTTTAATTTTTTTTTAAAACAAGCCACTGATATGTTAGCTATTCACAGGAAAAGAGTTTACTTTTGGTTATTTCTCCCATTAAGAGATATCCTGCTGACAGTATATGCATGTTTTTCGCGACGACCATATGCTTTTGTTTCCCCTCTCATGGACTTAAAATTAATTAAACCAAAAAATAATAATATATTTATTATTAGCTGTATTATCTACTCAATATGTCATGAAATTTAATTTATTAAATCATTGAACAATAAATTAGATAATTGATGAAAACAAGAAAAAGTATTTCTCTGATGCCTGAGCATTATGCATTCATAACTATAAAGCACTAAATACTTTCTTGAGAAATTAATTAACATAAATGAGCTCTAAATATTTATATTATAAGCAATACCCAATCTTGTGATTGGGATACTCCTGTTTTTAATTGAAGAATTTCTTGAATATCACATGAATATTAGGATCAGGAAAATAAATGAGGTCTTTTCGTTTGATGTAGGATATTTTATGACAAATTTCATTTGATGGGCTACTAACTGAGCATGGTGATAAAGAGCTATTAATTTCAGCATCGAATTCCATTTTACCTTATTAACAGTTAAATATTTATAAAATAATTAAATAAATAATTTAATATAAAGCCATGCTTGAAGAATTCAAATTAGTGCAACTAATTTATTCCCATACTGATCTTTACAAAACTGACATGTGTTGAGCACTGATAAGAACTGACAAGAATAAGTTTACTCACTAAAATACTAGTTCACAGATACTATAAAGCGTACATTCTATTTTCTACAAAATAATACTGCAACAAAGAACAAGGGTATAAAGGGGTAGGTACTAAAGAATTTCTTGAAAAATCAATTAAAATAAAGGAGCTTCGAATATTTATCTCATAGGCAATACCCAATCTTGTGATTGGATGTTCCTGATTGATGGCTATAAACAGGAGGATACCCTTGTTCTTTGTTGCAGTATTATTTTGTGGAAAATATAATGTATGCTTTATAGTATCTGTGAACTAATATTTTAGTGAGTAAACTTTTTCTTGTCAGTTCTTATCAGTGCTCAACGCATGTCAATTTTGTAAAGATCAGTATGGGAATAAATACTAAAATACTAAATTGCACTAATTTTAATTCTTCAAGCATGGCTTTATATTAAATTATTTATTTAATTATTTTGTAAATATTTAACTGTTAATAAGGTAAAATAGAATTCGATGCTGAAATTAATAGCTCTTTATCACCATGCTCAGTTAGTAGCCCATCAAATGAAATTTGTCATAAAATATCCTACATCAAACGAAAAGACCTCATTTATTTTCCTGATCCTAATATTCATGTGATATTCAAGAAATTCTTCAATTAAAAACAGGAGTATCCCAATCACAAGATTGGGTATTGCTTATAATATAAATATTTAGAGCTCATTTATGTTAATTAATTTCTCAAGAAAGTATTTAGTGCTTTATAATTATGAATGCATAATGCTCAGGCATCAGAGAAATACTTTTTCTTTTTTTCATCAATTATCTAATTTATTGTTCAATGATTTAATAAATTAAATTTCATGACATAATGGGTAGATAATACAGCTAATAATAAATATATCATTATTTTTTGGTTTAATTAATTTTAAGTCCATGAGAGGGGGAACAAAAGCATATGGTCGTCGCGAAAAACATGCATATACTGTCAGCAAGATATCTCTTAATCGGAGAAATAACCAAAAGTAAACTCTTTTCCTGTGAATAGCTAACACATCAGTGGCTTGTTTAAAAAAAAAATTAAAGTTTCTACTGCTCCCCCTTTATGAGAAAAATGGCTGCCAAGATGGCCAAAAACGATTTTTTGCCTTACGGCTTATTTTTAAGCTAAAATATTTCCAAGAAGGAGTGAGAAACCCAAACAATTTATTGCGTAGCAATTTACAGGGAAGACCTGTACACTACCAGAAAGTGAGAAAACCTTTGGTTTTGTTTGCCTTTTTTTGTAATAAATGCCTGAAATTTAACAAAATCTGCAAAATCAAGTTTTTGTGGTGACAACTTCAAAAAGCCCTGTACCTTGGCAATTTTCATTATGAACGTTCTAGTATTTTTTTTCAGAATGCCTGGAGTAACTAGTTTCCATAGATATCTAACACTTTTATTTTGCATAAGTACGATTTTTTATAAAAAATGGTTAAAAAACATCACTTTTTAAGTATTTTGACGTGGCGGACAAACTTTGAGGGCATGTATCTCAGAAAATAAGTGGAGCAGGTAACTTTCCTTTTGGGCTTTTTCATACCTCTACACCATCAATCTGTGTACCAAATTAAAAAAAAATCCGAGTCGGTCGTGCGACCAACTTTTTTTTTTTTTCGGTGATTTGGTATGGAATCGCTCTATTACATGTTTGAAGACATTGATACAATGTATATAGCGTTCAAAATATTACTTGAATAATAAAAGGGGAAAAGTTTCTTTTTAAGTAAAACAACAGAACAATGACTCAAAGCTGGAAGTTATGTCGCATTACAAGTAGAAAAGCTAACACTGAATCATAATTTTCCTGATATGGAGAAACAAGCTGACAGATTTTTCTTTTCTTTTTTTTTTCCACGAACCACGATATCGTGCTTTTGCTTAGTTTTGAATCTCTGGAGAGAATAATTAATTTGCATGGAATACCGAATGACTTGTTTTTTGGTAGTCCTTTAACAAACTGAAAACTGAAAATTTTAAAAGGTGTTGACCAACGTCTAAGCCACGACTCAACTTTAACTTATATTCATGAATTGTTGTCAATTTAACAGATGAATGTATGTGAAGAAGCAACAACAGAAGTTAATTTAGCAATTCCATCAATGATTCCATTGCGAGGTTGATAACAAATGCAACCACGAACATGTATGTGTCTTTACAAAGCAGAGGGCAAATTATCAATTCTTGATCCATGCTTAAGCTTTGGTTTAATTGTCTGAATAGAGAATGTTGTAGGTGTTTCCCGAGGTGGTAGATAAGCAAAAGAAGTTGGATGCGGGTAATAGATTTTTACTATACTCCGAGAATTAATTGATCATAACTGGTTTTCTCCATTGTAAAATCTTATATATTATTTCTCTAGCCTGTCACTGCGTTAGATAATCCTTATCTCTTTATCAAATTCCATGATTTACCCCTCATTTCACAGCTTATCCTGCCGGCTAATGACAAAAAAAAAAAAAAAAAAATAGACCCACGGTCTAAAAATGTGTGATGGTTGTTTTGGGTCAAACGTGTTGTAGTTTTTTTTTTTTTTTCTTCTTTTTTGCCCTACACTTTACGTCAGCAAATAGCACAAGGAAATTGAGAGATATTACCACAGTTGGACAGATTGTAGTACCTATAATGCAGTCGGTATGAGTTCGAATCCGGTAAGAGAAATTTCATTTCAATTGATTTTTTTTTCTTTCAACAGAACTCTGAGTCCAACTTTCCATCCTCATATATATGATTTCTCAAAAGTGATTTTGTGGGGGAATAGACCCTCTAATTTTAGTAATACTTCATCAAATTTCAAAAGTTAAACTTTATTATAAAGATTTTTTTTTCACCACTATCAGCAAAAAAAAAAAAAAAGTACTAACATTTTTGCTGTTATTTAAAAAAATACTTTAAAAAATGGGTTTTTGCATTCATTATGTCAAGCGCTAATACTTCGCATCAGTCAGCTAAGGTTTTTTGAAACAAATCTTAATGTGTCATTTTTTTTATTTCTTTTTTTTTAATTTTGCAGGATCTCATTTCAAATATGTTTTCTACAAACTATTACAAACTTTTGCACACTAAGCAAAGAAAAGTAAATGTTTTGCACTTCAAAAATAAACTTAACAACATAAAAAAGTATTTAAAAAATAAAATTAAAAAAAACATTGCATTATGTTTATTTATTTTTAATTGCAAAAGTCAAACATTACAAACGTCATGAATTAAAATAGAGTGCAATTATTCTATCCCTGACGTCTTCCGTTTTATCATTAGGAAGAAAGTTTGTATAGAAATGATCAGTTACAAATGTATGTTAAATGCCTTTCAAAATGAATTTTACTCCTATAAGAGAAAATTTATAGCTAGAATCCTTAGGTAGGAATAGATTTTTTGACATGCATTGTTAAACAGAAAATGTCACTAAATTTTACTTTTTTAAAATTCGATTTTACCTTTCGGACTTACTCTGCAGGCAGTATGAAAACTATTTACACTCTTATAGTTTTGTGTGTTCTGATTGCCTCTTATCATAAGTTGAACTGATTCGTCATTTTTTTATCGCTTAAAATATGATTGCAAAAGTATATTGAAACATTACTGATGTGTTGTTAACAATGTTGTCTTCTTCAATTTGAGTTAACCTGATTCTTGGAGTAAGGAAGAATTTTCATTTTTTTTTTTTAATTTTATTTAATTTACTTTTTTAACAACGTTTACCTTAATTTTCAAAACAATGCCACTTAAATATTTTGTTCTGCAATTTTCATAATCATAAACATTAAAAAGAAAAAAAAGCGTAAAAAAAGTAATGTTATGCACAAAACTCATTAAATATAAAGCATAAGTTTTATGTTTTCAAAAATGATTAATCCCACTTTAAATACTTCAATTAAAATGCATGATGATATTTTACATAAGTGAATCCATCATTGATTTTTTGTAGATGTTGTTAAATTATTGAAATTAGTCGGAAAGCTGTGATAAATCTAACGACACGGATTAAAAGTCAAACAGTTTCCAATTTCTGAATTAGGTTCTATTTTTGTTGATTCAAAACTTGTTACGTTCTTCGACTAAAACTCTTAAAGCAGAAATTTGAACGCTTGTAGTCAAAACTAAACGTTTCGATTTTGTATTGACACAAAACTAAAAAGAAATGATGTAATATCTGCACCATCATAAATGTTGGTTTGCTGTTCCAAAATCTTCCAATTAGTTAAGCTTACAAAAACACGCTATCTTATTGGAAATAAATAAAAAAAAAACATATAGGGGAAGGGACCCTCAAAGATTTTTTTTTACTATTTGCCAGATGTGGTTACTAGTGATTAAAAAAGCATATCTACTCCTTGAAATCTGTTTCCTTATTTTCTGTTAGACATGTGATAAATACTTTCAGACTATTTTGAGAGAAATTATTTGATTCATCCTTCCTAATGTAATCATTGGGTAACTCATTCAGAGTTAAACTATTCTAGTTTGATTACAAAAAAAAAAGTTCACATCAATATGTTATTTTTATTAAAAACAACTTTTAAACGTTATGTTAAAAATTGCTATTTCGTCTAAGAATATTTCCTGATAAATTAAAATTTAGAATTGCAGTTTTAAATGCTCCTCTGTATTTTGTTCTCCTTATGCAACTTTTTGTTGACGTTCAGGATTTTAGGCGTATTTTCAAGCAGTAACAATGCCATAACCACTGTAACAGCGTTGGATATCGCAGTGGATATTGCAAAAGATTCCTCAAGCAGACATGTAAACGCTACGGATAACAAAAGTAAGATGGGTAAACTTCAACACAGAATGATTTTTCTGTCTACAACTAATGATAATTATTTATAGCGGATATTGCTGACGAGAAAATTACACAGATCATCATATAATTCATAGAATCAAGGTCGTGATAACGTCTATGATGTATAGTCTTATTCATTCGAGAAAGCACGCACTTATATTTCAACTTGGATTCAAATTTACAATGACATGAAAAGTTACACAAAATACATTAATTTTAAATTGGTGCACTATGACCGCACTTTATGACTGACATCGACAATACATTTAATAATACGAGTATTACAAATAATTAAAAATGAGAAATTCAAAAAAACATACATAATCAGAGAAGCAAAAATGTCTGTAAAATGCATTTTATTGAAATTGGTTATATTGACCATGAAGATCATAGTGAATTCGTTATGTTTAAAATTGTGTGTCAAATTAATTTATACATTTTTAATTAACACAGAAAAAGGAAATTCTTATATCTGCTCGTAAACAAAGTTTTAAAAATGCACTTTTACAAAAATTGAAAAAAAAAAAAAAAGAATGTATTCTCTCTCTCTCCCCCTCTCCCCAGCAACACACTTTTTAAAACAGATTACTATTTTTATGCATGCATTCAAAATTATGTCTTCATTCATTATTCATCCTTAAGAATTGTTTTTTTTTTCTTAATTCATGAAAATTGCTTTTTTAAGAAAGTTTTTGTAGTCAATATTATAGTCTTATTCTGTATAACGTTTATATTTTTAATTTTTATAGTTTTTAGTAAATATTTCTACACGAAAATAAGTTTAAAAAAATAAAAATAATAATAAAATGATTTTTTTTTAAGTATGATTGCTCTCGGGTATACCCCTCTTATTGAAAACAAAAACCCATGAAAAAAATTTTACTATTGTCTTGCAAATAAATATTTTTTCCTCGATTTTCCAACTTCCATTAAGTTTAAAGTTAATGCAAAAATACAAATCATTGATTTTTTTGAATGAATGATTGAATATAACACACTGCTTAACATTAAAAATGTAACACTAAGAAGGAGTGGTCGAAAAATGATGAAATTTGGTACACAAAGTCAGAGACAGCAAGGCACAATAAGTGATCTTCGTTTCAAAACGATAGACAGAATACAGAGCGAGAACGGCGTCGGTCAGTAGGATGTAGGACCACCGCGGACAGCGATGCACGGTGAAACACGTCAAGTCATAGAGCCAATAAGAGTGCGGATGGTGTCCTGAGGGAGGGCTCTATATTTCCTTTCAATCATTTGCCACAGTTCGTCTTCTTAACGAGGCAGAGGCAGATTCTACAAACGGCGTCCAATCACATCCCACACATGTTCTATTGGTGACTGGCAAGGAGAGTAGGGTGGCCAGGGAAGCATCTGTATAACTTGGAGAGCATGTTGACAGATGCGAGCCCTGTGTTGTCGAGCGTTATACTGCTTAAAAATTGCATTAGGTAACCCATGAAGGTAGGGGATTGCCACCGACAGCAGTGCATTATCCAATTATCGTTGGGCCGCCATAGCGCCCGGAATACGAATTAGAGGTGACATAGAATTGCACGAAACAACGCCCCCAACCATTATGCCACGTTGTCGTGCGGTGGGGCGTTCCACAGTCACTGCCGGTTAGATCTGTCTCCGCGTCGACGCCACACACATATGCGATGACTCTCACTGGATAAGCAGAAGCGTGACTCATCTGAGAACGCGAAGTTCCGCCATTCTGTCATCCACGTCGCTCTAGTCCAGCACCATGCCAAACGTTCCCGTCTATGCTATGGGGTCAATGGCAGTCTTCTTAGCGAACGCCGTAATTGCAGGCCACCTGCAATCAATCTTCAGTAAATGGTTCTGGTCGGCATGGGAGCATCCAGGGTATCTTGCACAATCTGCAGAATCATGGTACAAGTGACTTGCAAGTCCGCCACAACTATCGGTGAATGCGTCGATCCACACGTGCTGACATCACTCTGGCTGCACCTGCACCCTCAATCTTGCGTCATTTCCGTGTTCCAACCATCTTCGATACAGACGATGCACCGTGCTCGCATCGATGTGGGTATCAGCTACGATTTGACGTACGGACCAATCCCCCTTTTAAGT
This sequence comes from Uloborus plumipes, assembly GCA_038373865.1. Classification (NCBI taxonomy): domain Eukaryota; kingdom Metazoa; phylum Arthropoda; class Arachnida; order Araneae; family Uloboridae; genus Uloborus; species Uloborus plumipes. Next base: position 8,692 of record JAXGGA010008470.1, read on the forward strand.
CCGATCACCACATCCCTCGTAAAAACGTCTATTTGTTGAAAGTGACTTTGTTGACGGTGGCCTGGCATTATATCTTATTACACGTATCCTCCGAAACAAAAACAAAATTTCTTCAATAATTTGTCAAGCAGAAAAAACGACACGAATATTGCCCATTCTGCACGTTCCTTCCTTTATATCTTAATTGACGTGTGTCGGAGAACTGAGCATTCCACATCATTTAAATAACTCAGTGACGTGCATCTACTCTAAAATTTGCATAATTTTCTGACAACTCTTTCTTGATATTGCATTTTCAATGTCGTGCAGTGCATTTGAAGCTTTTTGTCATAAGTGTCCACAAACTTTGCTATTTATGGAACACACATCAGGTATCGTTCCTACTGCGCATTCGTTCTGTAGTTTTTTCTTATAAATAACGAATTCGAAGTAATATTTTTTCATTCACATAAATTTCAAATAACTTAATTTTATCAATTTGTTCAGTGTTTTTGTGTGTCAGTATTTTTTTTCTCCCTTAAGAAATAAGATCAACTTTTAAATGCATGTTTACTTCGCAAATAACTTATTTTTTTGAAAAGCCTTCTATTAATAACTTCGTAATATCTCTGCCACCAACTATATTCATGACGATCAAACGGGAGGGTTGTAAACGCTTTTTCATTTCTGTTTCTGTAAACGCTCTTTCAAAGTGTTTTCGAATTCAGCCACAAATCTGTGATTAGAGCTGTTGTGTAATTAATTTTACACTATATAGCTGAGACTATCCTAAGCTTTAGTATTAACCATCGTAAGCAATGGTATGAGAATTTAATAGGTTACCAGGTAATATATTCATTATTTTGAAAGACACGGATTGCTTTAGAGAGATTTTTTTTTTTTTTTTGCTACAATGTACAGTAAAATATATCGTGCTGGGTTACTAAAAATATCGAATGTATTAGTACAGCTATGAAGCTTCTTTTTTCACATAATGTCAGTAAAACTAATTGTTAAATACATTAACAACTCCAAAAATTTACTCTATTACTAATGAAAGATAAATTAAACAATATAAAAGTAATTTAGTGATTATTTTACATGCTCTTGTTTTATACATTTACATTTTGTAGCTAATTAATTCAATTGATTTTTTGTCTTTCAGACATTCAATCAATCTTTCATCAATTTCAAAAAAATAAAGTTGCTTCAGCGGGTGAACATTGCCTCTGTAAAATCTCAAGAAAACTGCAGTAAAATTTGTTAAATAGTGTAATATGACTTCATTTATTATAGACACAGAATTAGAACGTCTTGATGATGCATTTTTTTTTTGCGTTTTAGCTGAATGATATATGTGTAGACAAAAATGATAACTCAAAAAACACATCAATAACTTGTCCTTATAAGAAAGGACTGGTTCGTGATTTAATGCAAGAGACCAACTCCATCCCCCCCCCCTTCTCTCCTACCAACTTAAGGAGCCTGTCACTGCTTGTCAGTGTAGTGGCTGTCTATGATAAGTGCAGGTGTGTGCAGTTAGTTTAGCCTTCAAAACAGTGTATTTCGCTAATATTATAAAGAGTGATTTCTTTTCTGTGTTTTTTTTTTTTTTTTTACAGTGAATCTAATAAGTTTCGAAAATAAGATTTTCTATTTGTGGGAATTATAAATAATAAACTATACAATGAATAAATAAATTTGAATAGACTGAAAGGTTATATTACTTGTTTTGGCTGTTTTGCATTAAGGCCTAGAGCTCTTAATTTTTGGTTTTCATAATTTGATTACTGTTACTTATTTCAAATTGTAAAGTGCCTGTAGTTTCTACAAGAAAACTGACAGAAATATGGATAATAGGTCAAATTTCTCAAACATTAAATCAAACCAAACTATATTCTAAACGTGAAACTCTTTCCGTATTTTTTTTATTACAAAGAATAAGAAAAGCAAACAGCCCATGAAGCTGCTCATTCGACTTCCAAAGATGTATTGGAAATTTGGAATAAAGCTATAATTAAAATACAACAGAAAATTCATGCTGCATATAAGATTGAAAAGCTTTTTAAAGAATGGCAGAATCTAAAGAAAAATAAAGAAAGTAAATCTAAAAGATCAGATGGGAAAATGGTGGAAGCTCTAAAGAAAGAAGGAGCTAATTTTTCCCCGAAAAGAATTAATTTCGACATTAAAAACATTGGTAATGAAAATCTATAAGATTTTGTCACTAGTAACACCAAAAGATTCTTTTCTGTTACCGGATTAAGCTCTGATTTCCCCAAGGAAAAAAATTAAAACTGGATCAAAGACAAGGAATATATTCAAAGTAAGGAGATAGTAACAAAATTTAAGGTAGAAAATGATACAGCAGAGAGGGGGGGGTGTTCTTAATCCAAGAGTACAACCAAATACTGACCCTAGATGAAGACCAGAAGCAGTATATTTTGCTTCCTGTGAAGTCCTTCAGACAAAAGTTCCCGAACTACAAAAAATCAACTTTGCTGTCTGCATAATGAGTTTTTTATGTATTAATTATGCATCAAAATCTTTTTGAGGATTCTAAACAACTAATATAAGCTTATATAATTCTGTAATAAGTTTTTAAAAATCGTGACAGTTAAAGAAATTTCGTAAAAATCTGTTTTTTGTCTAATTTTCCTCTTGTTTGTTCACATACCGTAAATCAGGGTTACTTGAACCCAATTTTAGTAATGTTCCAGATAAATTCTTATTTATATCAATACATATTGTGTTATGAAATCAAACAATGCTTATAATTATTAAAGAATACCCATAAATAAAGCATGGAACCTTTAAATTTGGTTTATTTCATTTACTAAATTTCTGAATGTTTTTTTCTAATGGGTTCAAGTAGCCCTTAGGTTGGGTTACTTGGACCCAGGTTTAGTTTTCCTATTATAAAGCATTATTAGCGTGTGTTGGGTTTATGTAGGACATGGGATATGTAAAAATACGATACAATAAATGAAAAAATATATGAAGTTAGATAAAAATTCTTTATCTAAACATCTTCTTTGATTGATTGAACTGAAAATAGCCCCATTTTTAACATTTTAGGAGGATCAATCTTTTTTTTTATATCTCCCCACTTATAATAAAGAATGTCTTTTACTTCTGGCCATTTCCAACTTTTTAGAGTGCGCTGCATGCAATCAACAATCGCTCCATTTTCATCAATTTTTGTAATGATGCCTGGAAATTCCTTTTTCTCCCACAACACTATAACAAAATTGCCTTCGACTAATTTTTCTTTAAGTCCCTTTTCAACTAAATTTTCATCTCTTTTGTCCATGACAATGTTTTCACCTTGATTGCAGAGTTCATTCATAGCTTCATCATTACCAGCGCCACTGGTAGAAGGGAAATTAATAAGATCCATAAGATCAAATTCACTGTTCAAAAAACTGAACTCACTATCTCCTGACGATTGGAGGCTAAAATCATCTGCATCTTTAGAGGATGATTCCATTTCTTTACTTTTTTGCTTCTTGCTGTTTGATGACAGCTTCTTATTGGAAGATTTATTTTGTCCTTTCCTTTTATCCAAATTTTATCCAAATGACTTGCAAATGCCCTCTCCTCTTCCTCTGTGAACACTTTAGGATGGCCGGGACTTTTTGGTGTCTCACTTTTTAGTCTACGTTTTATGGTTGATCTGCAAATTTTGAAATGAGCTTCTGCTTTCCTTTGAGACATTTCACCAGATTTTATTGCTTTCAGGCATTCCTGCAATCGGTCAGTTTAGAAGTCTTTGTATTTTCGGCTTCCAGGAAGTCTCTTGTATTTGGACGGCATGGCCAGTCTTAACCTGAAAAAGGTAAAGGTTGGTCTAATACATTGCCTATTCCTTAAAATACACGAAAACTAATAAAAAAATTATAGTTCAGTGTCATAGAGTTGATAAATGAAAAAAAAAAGTTTGTAAGGGTTACTTGGATCCACGTAAATAGTGGGTCCAAGTAACCCTATAATTTGATTATTGGTCACTGTCACAGACTTTGTTATAAATAGCTTAAATAGCTAAAAGTATTGACAATCTTGGGCTTAAATAACATTTGTGAGGGGTTTAACAAGAAAATAATACACTTACCTTAATTAAATGGTGAATTGTATGCTCTAAGAGCATAAAAGTTGTAGGCTGGAAAATTCTGCACACGTAGCAAGGCAATAACATAACCTCAACTAATCTCATGAAGTTGCTTAGAGAGCCGTGTAGGTAGCGTTAGAGACTGCATAGTGCTTCTACCTAGCGGAGAAATGAGGAACTACGTGCAAATCTTCAACTAATAAGTACCAAACCCATATTTAATCATTTTTTTGAAATGGGCTCAAGTAACCCCCTAGGGTCCAAGTAACCCTGATTTACGGTACCGAAAGTAAATTGTAACACATATATGATACAAAATTAGCTTTGGATAACATATATGGACCTTAAAATTTCATTTTAATTTTTATTATGTGCAAAAATATAATTTTATAATAAATATAAAAAAATTTAAATAATCACTTTTTGGGGAAACGTTAGATTTTTTCAATCTTTAGTAGCGACCTTTAAATGTTTCTCAAAAATTCTCAAAAAATTAGTTTAAGTTTCTTTTATTAGGTAGAACAAAATGGGAGGGTGACCCTACAGAAAATAAACAAAAAATATTTTGGGGTCTTTTAAGCATCACCCTAATATATATATTGTTGGAGTTGCAATTATCATGTCTAGATGGCGCCAGGAGGCATTGTGTTTGATTTTGGGATATTCTTGGCGCCCTGTTTTCGGTGTGCAGCTCTCGAGCCGCAGTAATGGTGTTATGTGGTTGCTGTGAAATGTTGTAAATAAAACTGTTGATTTAAGCAGTTGATTTCTTCCTTGCTCTTCGAACTCTAAACGTAACAAGTGGCGACGAAGATGGCAGAGCAGAAGAATGAAGATAAAGAACAGCGTTGTTCTTAGCGACGGAAAATGATCGTTCGAGTTTCGGCAGTACAGGGACGCTAAGCCTAACGTTCCGAGCTTGACGTGAGTGGCCGAAAACGGTAATTGGATTTTGACATCAAATTACTTTAAATTATGGGATCGTTCGGCCGTATAAAGGAGTATGACTCGGCAAATGAGTCTTGGACTCTCTACACAGAAAGATTGGAACAATTTTTCGTGGCCAACGAAATTGAGGAAGCCAATCGCAAGAAAGCTATCTTCTTGACTGTCGTCGGACCGAATACTTACGCCTTGCTGCGGAATTTGTTGTCTCCTGATGCTCTAACAGCGAAAACTCTGGAACAAATAATCGAAGTTCTGAATTCACACTTCGATCCTGCACCATCAGAAATAGTGGAAAGGTTCAAGTTTAATAGTCGCGTACGGCGAGCTGGCGAATCAGTAGCCAACTTCATTGCAGAATTACGAAGTTTGGCGAAGCACTGCAACTACGGAGCATCGCTCGATCAAATGCTACGCGATCGTATTGTCTGCGGTATCCAAGATGAAGGTATCCAGAGAAAATTGCTTGCTGAGGGTCAGCTGACGCTAGCCAGAGCTACGGAAATTGCGGTGACGATGGAAGCGGCAGCGAGAGATGCAGCTGATCTACGCACGTCATCAGGAGTCGAAGTGAATAAAATCCAAGAAAGAAAAAATTTTCAAGTAAAGAAAAATGCGCCGAAACGAACAAATACCAAAACCGAAAGTACGCCAGTGGCAAATTCTTCATGCCATTACTGTAAAAAGATCGGGCATATTGCCAAAATGTGCCGATCGAAACAAAAAGCTAACTCAAAAGTAAACAACGTGAAAACTCAAGATCCTGCTGCTGAGTTGTCCAGAACTTTCACGCTGCTCAACATTTCTGGTATGGAAGAAGCCCTGCCCCCAGCTCAAGTCGAGTGCTTCATTGGGAATCAGCCTTTTACATTCGAGATTGATTCAGGTGCTCCTTTTTCATTGATACCTTTAAGTGCGTACAGTAAAATCCAGCATAAATTTCCAGCATTGGAGCCAACTACGATTAAGTTAAACCCGTATACTGAACATCCTATTGAGGTCCTTGGCAGCATAAAAGTTCCTGTGAAGTGTAATTCAAGTTCCTGTTCCCTGCCATTGTTGGTAGTCAAGCAAGGAAATATCAATCTAGCAGGTCGTAACTGGATATATCCTTTGAAGTTAATGTCTGTTTTTAAAAATGCAAGTCAGCCTTACCCTGTAAATAATGTTCCAAAGCCTAATTTAAATCTTGAATCTATGCTAAAGGAATACAAAGGTTTATTTTCACCTGAACTAGGCCTAGTTAAAGGTGTTCAAGTCCATTTGACAAGAAAATCAGACATAGCTCCAAAATTCTTTAAAGCTCGGTGTGTCCCCTATGCACTTAGAAGCAAGGTTGATGATGAAATTGTTCGCCTGGTGAAAGAAGGAATTTTAGAACCTGTAAAGACGGCAGTATTTGCAGCTCCAATTGTTCCTGTGTTGAAGCAAGATGGCCGTGTAAGGCTTTGTGGTGATTTCAAGTTGACAACTAATAAAATTACAGAATTAGAGCAGTATCCTCTCCCAAATATTGAAGATTTGTTCGCTCAGTTGTCCGGTGGAAACCTGTTTTCTAAACTTGATCTCAGAGATGCTTACTGTCAGTTACAGTTGGACGAAGAGTCACAAAACTTAGTAGTCATCAACACACAAAAAGGACTGTTCCGCTACACAAGATTGCCTTTCGGTATAGCTTCTGCCCCTGCGGTGTTCCAGCGAGAAATGGAAAAAATTCTCCAAGGATTAAAAGGCGCTTCTTGTTACTTAGATGATCTCCTAGTAACAGGAAAGGACAGCGAAGAACATTTACAAAATCTGAATGCAGTTCTCTCTCGCTTGCAAGAAGCTGGTATGAAGCTTCATCCGGAAAAGTGCGAGTTCTGGAAATCTTCAGTAGAATATTTGGGTCATCGCATCGACAAAGACGGTCTGCATCCAGTGGAATCAAAAGTCGAAGCAATCGTCAATGCTCCTGATCCGAGGAACACTGATGAACTCCGTTCATTTATAGGACTTGTCACATATTATGCCAAGTTTTTGCCAAACATGGCTACTCTGTTAGCTCCTTTGTATGATCTGTTAAAACGGAAACAGGAATGGGAATGGGGTTTAAAACAGAAAGAGGCATTTAATAAGGTGAAGGAAACCTTGAGTGAATCATCACTGTTAATGCATTTTGATAACACTAAGCCTGTAGTGTTGGCTTGTGATGCTAGTCCTTATGGCTTAGGAGCTGTGTTATCTCATGAAACCGAAGAGGGGGATCGTCCTATTGCTTTTGCTTCTCGGTCACTGACCAAAGCAGAGAAAAATTACAGTCACATTGAGAAAGAAACACTAGCTTTGGTGTTTGGGGTAACTCGTTTTCGGAAATACCTCCTTGGTAGGGATTTTACTCTTTTGACTGATCACCGCCCCCTAGTAACCCTTCTGTCAGAGGATAAACCTGTTCCCGCTGTTGCGGCTGCACGTATACAACGCTGGGCTCTGACCCTAGCAGCTTATTCGTACAAAATAAGATATCGTAAAGGCAGTTTGCATGCAAATGCTGATGCTTGCAGTCGTCTACCCCTAGCTACTAATTGTGCTGATCCTCCTGTCCCAGCAGAATCAGTACTACTTATAAGACAGTTAGATGATAGTCCAGTCACAAGTCATCTGATTGCCAGGGAAATAGAAAGTTGCGCTGATTTAAAATTGCTGTGTTCTTACATTGTAAAGGGTTTTCCTAAAAGTGTCCAGCAAAATTTAAAACCATTTTTAAAAGTAAAAAATGAGTTGTCTGTTGAGAAAGGCATTATTTTGAGAGGCTTTCGTGTATATATTCCACCTAAATTCAGAAAATTTATTATTGATGAGCTTCATTCTGCCCACCAAGGTATAGCATCAATTAAATCGTTAGCCCGTTCTTATGTTTGGTGGCCGAATATTGATAATGATCTGGAAGCAAGAGTAAACCCCAGCAGCACCAGAACGTTCAAATTTGGTGCAAAAAAGGTGTTATTGGTCAAATAACGGTGCTAAGTGTCCCTTGAACGTTATATTCGACGTGCAAAAACAGTAATATTATCACGGTGTCATTTCAGTGCTTAAAGAACGTGATATTTGACGTGCAAAAACAGTAATATTATCACGGTGTCATTTCAGTGCTTAAGGAACGTGATATTTGACGTGCAAAAACAGTAATATTATCACGGTGTCATTTCAGTGCTTAAGGAACGTGATATTTGACGTGCAAAAACAGTAATATTATCACGGTGTCATTTCAGTGCTTAAGGAACGTGATATTTGACGTGCAAAAACAGTAATATTATCCAGGGCGTCGGAGTCGAAGAGTCGGAGTCGGACTGATTTTGGACTAAAGGAGTCGGAGCCGGAGTCGCTGAAAAACATGTCGACTCCGACTCCGACTACAACCACTTCCGATTTCGATGAAATTTTATGGTGGTGAAAACATGTCTTTGAAACTAACAGATACAAATTTTCAGCGTCCAATATCCAAATCCTAAGCATCTAGGATCATTAAAAAGGGCTTCAAAATGGCGGGTCTGCTTTGTGAAACGAATTGCTATGTATGGGCTTATGCAAGATAATAAAAAATATTTGCAGCAAAAATGCATTGTGTTAAAATAAAATCTGGCCATTTAACAAGAAAAGGATTAGTTTTGTACGGAGTCAAATGACAAGAGCGGCACTTGTCATTTGCTCTGGAGAAAATGAACATTTTGGGAGGTCACAGTGATCTCCGAAATATGAGGTAAATGTGGTGAAATTACCTGCGAGAATTCATGACCAAATTGAACTTTTTGAGAGGTCACAATGACCTCCCATGACCTCCAACTGGGATACCCCAGCTTGCTCCCCCCCCCCTAAAGTGAGGCCTGGCTACGACCATGAATAAAAACGAAACTTTTAAAAATGGACTTAATATTTCAACCTTTGTTTAGGGTTTTTCCCTCTTCACATTTGGGAAAAAAAATAAATAATTTTAAAAAAAGCAGGAGTCTGGAGTCGGAGTCGGAGTCGACCATTTTTGCTCCGACTCTGCAGCCCTGATATTATCACGGTGTCATTTCAGTGCTTAAGGAGGTGCTTAATTTCTCAGAATTGAGGTCGTGAATTGCTGCTTTTTAGAAAGGGAAGAGGAATCATATCTGCAGAAACTTTAAGTTTTATCCTTAACAACTCTTTCTCCCAAGATCCTAATCAGATTTGCATGCATTTCAGTAAAAAAGCATTACATTCATACTAATAAAATTATATGATTTACGCCCTTAGTCTTTCATAGATGGCGCCTCCTGCAAAAAAAATTTCCATTTAAAGTATTATTTTTCTCTCTCGTTGAGATCGAGTAGCGTATAGTGGTTAGCGACTCCTGCTGTAGTCACAAGGGACCCGCGTTCGAATACCGCGGAGAGAATATATTAAATTCAAAGTAATTAAAGAATAAATAGTTAAGTTAAATAAATAAAGTACTTAAATAATTAAAAGCAAGATGGCGACGATCATGGATCAAAAATGGTGGATCAAAAATGACGTCACGGTTAAAACACGTCGCGGCCACCGGATAGTGGGGTATACGCAGTATACTTTTTCAGCTGGGGAGCACTGAAAACAAACGTATTTCCAGAACCTAAATATAACCTATCATTCCACGTTCAAAACTGGGACAAAAAAAGGTGGTCAACACCAGATTTCGACGTGTCATATTACCATCGATCGATGAGACACATAGACGTTGACAACACGTGCTGCGAGAACGTGTTTTGAACGTGCCGGCTGGTGCGCTCTGTACGTGTTGCAGAACGCGTTTTGAACGCCTTTGTGCTGCTTGGGAAGGAGTGTGCAGACTGTCAGCAAAATGCTTCAGCACCTCCAGCAAAACAAATTTCTTGGCCTGTTCCAGACGAATCGTGGGAAAGAATTCATATTGACCATGCTGGTCCTGTAGAAGGGCATTTGTTGCTGATAATTGTTGATGCTAAGACCAAATGGTTAGAAGTAGCCTCAGTTTCCAGCACTTCTTCAAATGTTACCATAGCGGTTTTGCGAGGTCTATTTGCTCGTTTTGGCATTCCAAAAAGTGTAGTCAGTGACAATGGTCCGGGATTCAGCAGTGATGAACTTTTAAATTTTCTGTCTCGCAATGGCATTTGAGCTAATATTTAGAAAAGTGCCAATTTGAGTCCCAAGTGAATTTTCACTAGTATTTCAATAACTAGTTAAAAAAATAATTTTCCCCAGAAAGAAGATAAGTTTTGCTTTCATTTCATCTCATAACATCAGAAAAAAAAATATTTTTTTCTTCAGAAAATATTGTTTTTATACATCAAAAATCAGATCGGTAACGTGTCCCAAGTAGCAAAGTTAACATGCAAACAGGTCATGCGCACTTTCTAACTTCCCAAAAAAACGCACTTGTACAAAAAACGATTCTTTTTTTACCCCTTTGTTAATATTTTACTTCATTTTTGTTTTAATCGATTTCTGGTTTTCTAGCCGATGCGAAATAAGCGTGTCCCAAGTTCCGCCGTCAGAGTGGTAACAATAACTTCCGATCTATGTTTAGATTCCCAAAATCATTTCCTGCACCTATACCACGTGATACTGAGTACCTGGTGGGATGTTTTATTGAATCGTAGTTAAAAATTTGCATTTCTGCATCTAAAATTGTAGGTAAGATTTTTTAAAGTGATTTATAAAATGTGTCATTTGAGTCATCAGATCGGTAACACGCTCTAAAATGCGCAGTTTTTATTATTTAAAAAATTATTTTATATATAAGTATAGTCCTTTATTACAAGTGAAAAAACCACGTGTTTGATTTTGGTTTAGTGCGATCGACTCGGAAATAAAAAAAAAAAACTTTGTCAGTTTGTCAGATCGGTAACAGTCAGAGCGGTAACATTGAAAAACAGCGAATATGTTACAGAACTAACTCACACGTTTCAGAATTATAAAAAGCAAAAATCATAGGTTTTAGCCATTTATATTGAATATTTTTGTTCTTAAAAAATGAAAAGCAATGAGTTTTAGTACAATTGCTTCATTTGTGGTTTGTATGACCTAACAATAGAAGTTAGCAAAATAAGAAAAATTGACACTGCAGAAATTAAGCTAATTATTATTATTATTTTATTTATTTATTTTTTTTTTCTTGGTGCTTCAATTTCTCATAACTTCGTTAAATAACTAGATAATAACTAGCATGCTAAATTTGAATTTCTGATCAAGAAATTAAATTTCCTGCAACTAATTAAAGAAAAGCAAGCAGCAGAGTTGTGTGTTGAAAAAGTTAAAGTTGTGTGTTGTTTCAAAACAAAACAAATGTATTATTAGCTTGGATTTGGTAATCTCATAATTTATTTTTTCTAAAAACCTTATTGCTCATTTTTATTTCCAAGAAATGCTTTTTTAAAATGAAATTTGATTTTTTAGCCTAATATATATATTTTAATATAATTATCTTAAATCTATGTTAAAAATGCAAGGAAATAATATCATATTTAGAGATGTTAACGAAGACTGAAAGCATGAACTCAAATATGTAACTCATATTAACATCAGATCTGTAACATTCATCAGATCTGTAACGGCTTAAAAGTGAGTAATCTCAGGAGGGGGTAAATAACTTCCTTGACCTCCCCCCTTTTATTTTCTTGCATTTAGACCCAATTTAGACTTAAAATCCAATATTAGTTTTTTTCTGCAAAAAAATTTTTTTCTCAAAAAACTCCAACTTCAAATTGGCACTTTTCTAAATATTGGCTCATTTCTCACATTCCAACAGCTCCTTACCATCCAAATTCGAATGGTTTGGCAGAAAGAGCTGTTCGCACTGTTAAAACGGCACTTAAAAAAGTCAGGGAGGGAACTTTTGAGGAAAGACTGGTCAGGTTTTTATTTAACTATAGGAATACTCCCCATGCGTCTACTGGCATATCACCTGCTATGAGCATGTTTGGCCGACCCTTACGCTCACGCTTGGATTTGTTGAAAAATACTGATAGGCAAGTGGAAAACAGATCGTAGCCCGAGCTGGTGAAATTCAGACCAGGGGATTTGGTTTGGGCTCGCAATTTCAGAAGGGGTCCAAAATGGATAGAAGGGTGTGTCCTGGAACCAATTGGTAACATAATGAGTAAGGTTGGAACGCCCCGAGGCAAATGGGTGCGGCATGCCGACCAACTTCGTAAACGCTTTGGCGGTGGCTTGGGTGAGGGTCCAGGAAGTGTTCCGTCAGATATCTACGGTAAGGACACTGTTCCTGTGGTGGAGGAGGGGGAGCCGAGTGTTCCAGATGACCCACCAGTTTTCTCGCCTCAAATTGGCACTCCATCAGTTCCTAGGGAGCAACAGCCTCCTGCTCTTTCCCCTCAAAATCAAGATCCTGTGGTGGTCGAACCAAGAAGGTCGACAAGGAACAAAAAGAAACCCCGTCGTTTAAGTTATGAGTGATGTACATTTTTTTTTAGAACTTTAAGTTTAATTTTCTTTATGTGGAAAGAAAATGTTGGAGTTGCAATTATCATGTATAGATGGCGCCAGGAGGCATTGTGTTTGATTTTGGGATATTCTTGGCGCCCTGTTTTCGATGTGCAGCTCTCGAGCCGCAGTAATGGTGTAATGTGGTTGCTGTGAAATGTTGTAAATAAAACTGTTGATTTAAGCAGTTGATTTCTTCCTTGCTCTTCGAACTCTAAACGTAACAATATATATATATATATATATATATATATATATATATATATATATATATATATATATATATATATATATATATATATGTATGTATATATATTATATATAATATATATATAAAAAGTATATTAACTTGACCGTGAGAATGAAAGGAGTAATCTCTTAAAGATTAGCTTGACGCGATTCTAAAGTAAAAAATTGATGATGGATAAATGATGATGAACGTGATAAATTACATGCATTATAGATAATTAAGTAGAACCACCATTGGATGTATCCAATTGTTTTCACCCGTTGCAACCGAGGACATGTGTTATTATGTTAACATGCATTTATTGCGAGACATCGTAAAAGGAAGTTTCTGCACTTGCTGACCCTTTGTTTGGTGCCAATAATCTGTCACGAAAGTTAAGCGTGTGTATTTACCATGTATTCATCCGGGTGCTAGGATGTCCTTTTTACGCGCCCTTTAGCTGACTTCACTAGTATAACCGAAATCGGTAAGTATCAGCCAACACATTTATTTTAAGTGTCTAAATAGGAGCTTCCTGTTTCTCAAAAATATTTTCTTCTGAATAGTATGGTCAAAAGCGTAGGATGAATGCAATTTTTCCTTTGTTTTGACACAGTTTCTTTCTTAAAAATAACCTTAAAAGACTTTCAGTAGCTGTTTCATTTTCGCTGATAACGTCACAAGTGTAAAAACCGCTCCAACTTAGGGCGAATTTTTTGTGGTTGTGGAGCTGAGGTTACTAGAGATCCTAAATGACTGATGCGTTGGTCTGACTTTATGCCAAAGTTTCTCTTCTTGTGATGCCATACGAGACCTCACTTCGTTTTAAAAGTTCGGCATCAAAAAAAAAAAAAAAAAAAAAAAAAAACATAGTAAACTGTTGGGAAAGTGAAAACAGCTTCTGGCCCCATGTTATTTATTTGCTATTATTATTATTACTATTATACTGCTTATTCTGCCAATATCAGTCGTTATAGGTTTTATTTTGACTAAAGGACCTCCGCTACCCCCCCCCCCCCCATTTTCGTTATTTCTGATTTTCAATGTTTTTTTTTTTTCCTTCTTCTACAAATCATACTTATCATAAAGTTGAACAATGGGATTTCTAGGCAGCATAAGTGATTTATTTTTCTCGGAAGCTTAGGATCAATCCATGCAGAGTCATTGGACGGCTGTGCTCGACCATTTTTGACTTTTTTTACACTCATATCTCTAAATGCTACATGTGAGAGATGTTTTTAGAATAACTTTTTTTTTCTCTAATCTTGACCTTATTGTTACACCCAAAAAATTGGGGAGGGGGGGGAGGCAACAATTCTAAAGCACCAGTGATTAGCAAGAACCACTTGTATGCAAATTTTTACTGAATTGTTTCTATGATACCACAGTAAAGTGTTCGCTCTCTGACGAGCACAGATTTTCACATAAAAAACTCGAAATGTTTAGTGTACGACAGCTGCGCAAATGTATCAAAATTGTAGCAACGAAAACGTTACTTTCCTCTTTCTACATACTACAAACACGAAAAAAGCAATAAAAGAGGCGGAAAGTCCGTAATGACATATTAAACAGCACACAAATAAAAATATTTTATTGTTTCTGAACTCTCCATCGTGCCAGCCTTCACATGAAAAGGTACTTTTACTTTTCAAACCTCAAGAGTAATGTTTCATTCTCCGCAGCTATGTAAGCGATCTGCGCCTGTACTTTTACTGTTACCTTTTGTCTCCTTAGCCTTAGCTTTTTTTAGTCATACCTCAGTTATTTACGGTATTCGCGTTTTCTAACATTTTTTCTTGGTGTTTTACGACAAAAAGTATCAGTTTCGAAGTTTTGAGCAGTTAAAATTTATTATATATCTAAAGATCTAGATTTTTGATTCGATGACCATTTATAATTATATACTTTGTAATAGTTCTATATTGAATTTATATGAATGCATTGACCGTAAGCATTTACAAACACTCACTACATAATTTACTACTGTAACAGCGACAAGTAACAATGTTGCGCGTAAAATAAGTTACGTCGCTTTATTAGTTACGTTATGCAGGAACATTTGTCATAAGATGAGGTAATCTGAAGTTATATATAATTTTAATCTTTATCAAGGCCAGACGGACGAAAATGGAGGCATTTTCTCTCCTTTCCCATTTGTCTCAATTCCCTGAATTAATTTCCGACACTTTCTGCTGCTTTGCCATAAATGGCTGCCAGATAGAATAATACTTTTTTTCGTTCTCCATATTTCTGTAGAAAATAGCTGTTCGGTATGATTTGTTCACTTTGGCATTAGATCTTTTTACGTGTAACTGGACATACAATTGCAGTCCAGCTTTCAATTTGCTATAAAAATTCAATATTCAAGTCAGTGCCAAAGCTACTTATTTTTTCTCCAAAAGGATACCAAGGAAGTACCATATTTAAGGTAAGAAATGATTTTTTTAACCCCTCCAGACCTGGTGTCCGGTATACCGGACATCATCTTTGAACAGCTGCTAATCATTTAATAATTGATTAAATTACTTGAGTTTTTTGTAGTTTACTCTTGACAGTCTGTACATTATCATCTGTGCAAAAATTTCTAGTTTTAGAATTGGCAACGTTCCAAAATATGGATTGGAAGATGGGATTTGACACGTTTGTCAACGATAGATTTTTATCGAAAAGGCGACCTTTTTTTCTGATTTTTTAAAAAATATATAATCTTTTATTTATCGTTTCAAATGCTTATAGTATGTTTTGTTATTGTTTGGAGAATATTTTACAATAAAGTTTGCGTGATGTTTCATACTTTTTTTTTTTTTTTGCTAAAATATTAATTTCAAAATATGTATCTGGAAAATTGGACACGTCATAACTCTTTTAATTTTTTACTCACAAGCTTGAAATTTTGTTTGTGAGATGCTCTTAGCCAAAGTATTTATGTACCAAATAAAAACATTTTTGGTTAACTATTTCATAATTCCGACCGAAAGGGTTAAGTTCAAGTTTGATTGACTTAGATGTCAAAAAGTGTTGTGAGGCGTCAGGAACAGTCACTACTACTTTTGGATATTAGTTGAATGTCTTCTGTATTTTGATTAAGTGCTATTTTCCCATTAAAATTTAATACTTATCGTTTTGTCCACGAATAATTTCACGCTTAAAGGGAGGAGGAGGTTGGTAAATTATGTGACAGTTTTCCACAAGAGGGAATGAAGGTGTAACGAGAAGTGTGATATCACAAATCTGGTTTGTGAAAAAATATGTAGCAATATGATTGAAAAATGTACAGCCACATGTGAGAAGAGAGGGGACAAAGACACTTAGTGACTATGACATTTTATGACAAAAGGGGATATGCCAAGTGTGTTGAAAAATGTGCGAGGTCAATTATGGACAACCCCTTATATATCTGTAACAGTGAACTACAGAATGTGTGGGTGAAATTTTTTCAAATAGTAAAAGCTTAAAATGTAGAAATTTTTCAAAGAGAAAGAGTAATAATTTAACAAGGAAAGCTTGATATTAATAACAAGTTATCTACAAATAAATGATATTATTTTTTCATACATTAATTTACTTTTACAATAACCCATATACTTTTATTTAATGGTTTTTATTTAAAAATTAGTACTAAAATATTGTTTTTAATGATAGCAACTAGTAAAATACACTGGCGGAAAAAAAATCCCAACACCAAGAAAGACTTGTGTTAGATAAACGAAATTTGGTAGGCGTGTTTATACAACTGAAAGATGACATCGATTGAAATTTCTTGTTCCGCGCATAAGTGTGGCGCAGCTGGCGTCACTCAGAACATGCAAATAAGGCTTGTTTTAAAAGCGTGTTGTGAAGCTCGTGTGTATTATTTTTCCATGAAATTGAACGAATTGCGTTCATGTTAGCCAGGAATACCTTTTAAGAAGACGAAGGAGCCATTATCAACAGCTCACCGATATTAAACGCGGTCGTACAAATTGGCTACGAGAAGGTGGATTTTCATTTCGCGATATTGCAGAAAGACTTGGGTGGGAATGTTTCCACCATGCATGATTATTGGAAGCTATGGGCAAGGGATGGTAACTACCTCAAGAAGATCGAGTTCCGAGCTGCCACGTGGTACGACTGAGAAGGAAGATCGCCGAATCTTGCGTACGGCTGTGGAGCATCGTACTGCATCTGCGGCTGACATTTGAGCTGCAGTTGGTACCGTCGTGACCCAAGGAACGGCATGAAACTGTTTACTTCAAGGACAACTCTGAGCCAGGCAGCCTGTAGCCGGTATTCCATTGACTGCAAACCATTACCTTTTCCGACGGCAGTGGTGCCACGACAGAGCTCACTGGAGGTCAGAGTGGAGATCTGTTGTAATTTTTGATGAAAACAGATTCTGAATTAGTGCCAGTGGTGGCTGTATATTGGTCAAAAGGAGGCCAGGTGACCGCCTGCATCCAAGCGGTCTACGGCCTAGACACACGGGACTCACACCTGGAGTTATGGTCTCTGGACCAATTTCTTACGACAGCAGGGGCATTCTTGTGGTCATCCCAAACTCACTGACTGAAAATTTGTCGTCAGTCTGTTAATTTAACCAGTAGTACAGCCCTTCATGAGTAGCATTCAAGGATGCGTTTTCCAACCGGATAACGCTCGCCCTCACATCGCTGCTGTAACGCAATGTGCTCTACAGAGTGCTGACATGTTACCATGACCTGCAAAATCACCAGGTCTGTCTCTAATTGATAACGTATGGGATATCATGGGATGGCACCTCGAGCATCATCCACAGTCAGCAATGATGGTAATAGTATTGACACAGCAAGTGCAACAAGCATAGAACCCCATACCATAAAGTGACATTCGGCACCTGTATGACGTAATGCATGCACGCTTGCAGGCTTGCTTTCAAAATTCTGGAGGTTACACCCTCTATTAAATTAACATAATTTCACATTTGCACAGCAATTTCTTGAGCTTAAATTAGCCAGTGATCTTGTACATTTAATCAATTAAACATGTTAACTAGACAATTGCATTACCCAAATTTCATTACTCTACGGCATTTTTTTTCTTGGTGTTGGGATTTTTTTTCCGCCAGTGTACATTTATTATGAGCAGCAGCAGCTCTAACAGTGGCAAAAGTAACAGTGCCATTTTACAAGTAATTTAATTTTGTTTTATTTATTTATTTTATTTTATTTTATTTTATTTTATTCTTATTTTTTTGCACGGTATAGTGCATACGTACTGCACCCTTTTTCTTTTTTCTCATTTTCTAAACTTTTCTTTTAAAATGTCATTTATCTAGTATAATTTGTTAAAAATCGCCAACATTAATATTTGAAAAACTGCAAAGAAATAAAAGGTCACTTATAATTTATCAATTGTATCTAAAGTCTCAGAATAAATAACTGCTTTATGTTCTTTAATTTTTCAGAGCCCCCCTCTTTTGGGAATATTCCATTATGAGTTTATTGCTTTTATGCATTGGCTTTTCATTTTGTGAATTTTTCAATCAGAGTCACACTTGGAGTCGCACCAGAACGGAGCTATCCAAAGAGTTAGTGTACCCTGAATAGCAGAGAAATTCAGGGAAACTATCTTAGAAATAATCGTATCTATTCCTGTTCCTTCAGAAACGTGGAACTCAACTAATTACGATGGGTCACTAAAAAAGTAGATCTATTTACCTTGAACCTGTTTTGGAAAGAGCTTTTAGTCGATTAGGTTGAAAGGCAATGACATTCGTGTGCGCCATTTTGAATATATCAAGTTGTATTTTTTCTGCCAATCAAATCTCGTGCAGTCCTGAAATTTTCCTGCATTTTATATTGCTTATTTCTTCAAAAAATTAAATTATAAATTATTTTTCATCAAAAAAGGTAATTTTTTATTTTCTTTTTTGAATATTAAGTTGAAAATTATGTGTATAGATAAATTATGAGTTTTGATAATCAGCCATGTTTCTTCAATACCTCGGTGATTTTAACTGTTTAATATTTGTATTTTATTTGAAATTTCAGTTCTTATTATTCAACTGTTTAATATAAGGATATAAATATGATTCCAGCAAAAAAAAAAATTGTTCACACTGCTGAAAGATTTTTTTAAGTCTAAGTAAACAAACAAATAAATAAAAATCCTTCGTTAAATAGGAAGCTGGTTTAGTTTTAAATTTTTTTGTATATATTCTGTAAATATAGCTCAAGATTGCTAGCTTTATAGCTTAAACTAAATTTTGGTAGATTGTAGGTTTGCCTCATTTTTTACATTCCTTTGTTAGTGCTAAATTTTGGATAAAACCAATTTATTAGAATACGAATTGTTGGTTGAAATTATATTGTAACTCAAGTACCAATTTTTTTATTGAATACAAACGTGTAATATTCCACATTATTTTTAATTTCTTCTCCTCTTTCATTTTTTTCTTAGAACGTTCTTTGTTAAGTAAAATGAAGAATAATTGTTTGTATGAAGTCCTTAATAATACAATTGTTTTTTAGATTTCAATTGTATCTCAGAATTGATTTAAATTTTCTAAATGACTTTTTTGCATAACATTTTCTACTATTGTATACTGAAGTTTAATATTGAGCGCTCATGTTAACATATAAAAATTCGGTTAAAATGCGCTTCGAAGAAATGATAAAAATATTTAGGGCAGTGCATTTAAAATGTTATAACTTACTACAATTGTTTAAAGCTAAAGGTTCTCCTATAGATGTCAAGGGAAAAAAATGTTTAATAAAGTGTTTTGAATGCTTAGTGCACAGGTGTTTGAGTTTAAAGAAATTAATCGTATTTTTAAATTGAAACACTTGCAAATTGTTTTAAGAGATCGTGCATAAAAATGTCTTGTGCAGTATACTATATTCAGTTACTTTAAAATAGACGTATGGTAAGTGCTCCAGTAGTCGGCCATTTAAGAGATCTTTTGTTGATCTTGGCTAATCTAGAACTTTCAGCTATCAATACAGTAACCAAAACAAGTTAAAACTTTAGAATGAACCTTTCTGATAGTGAATCACCTACTTGTTTCAGAAATTAAAAAAAAAATTACGTTAAAATCCAAGCTGTTGTTAACACTAGTAAATGCTCCAGTAGTCGGCCACAGAATCATTTTAGCTCAAAAATAAGCAGAATCTTAATCTTGAATGACGCGCACACCATTCAAAATGAAATGACTCATTACTAATTCAAAAAAAGTACCCAAAACTTAACTGCTACTGGTTGATGATTGAGGATAGGTACATAAATGTGTGAATGCGTCATATCTGATTTTGAATTGAAAATGTACTATTTATGAGGAGTTTTATGTCATTGTGGCCGACTACTGGAGACTGGTAGACTACTGGAGCACTTACCTTATCAAGTTTAGAAATTTTGTGTTGTCTCCATGGAAACCGTACAAAAGAAAACAGCTCCACTCTTTTTTATGCACTACTGTTAAGGCATTTTATTTATTTTATGTTCATAGCATTACGCTTACTCTTTTGTTTATATCGTCAAGTCTCAGTTATTTCTCAACGTTTTCTATACCAGAAAGCAACATAACTTGACACTAAACGTCACTACGCGCGGAGCCAATAGGAGCTCAGAAGCAGTTAAGGATCTCCTCTAATTCGCCAAGTAGGCTGTGACGTTTTATCTAGCTCGTTTTTTATTGGCTGACGTCACGCCGCCAGTGTCAAGAAACCTTGCAGCGTGGATTAGCAGATATAGTTATCCACCAAAAATTTCTCAGAAATGTTGAGCTTTTTTACATTGAGTTTTCAATAGAATAATAGTTTACGCACAAAGCAATTTTAACCGTTTGTATTTAACCATTGTTGCAAAAGCTAAGTGGGGAAAAAGTTCATTGTACCGTAACTACGACACACATCAGAGAAAAAGTGCAGAGAGTGAGAAATTTATTTTACTTTGAGCCGTCAGCTCTCGCTACACTGGTTACAGTATTCCATAACTTTAAAAACGGGTGTTGAAATCTACAAACCATTAAAACTACTCAAAACATGCGAATTTTAAAGATTTTAGTTTAAAATCTGTGGTGGCATTTCAAAGATGTGTTGTAATTAATTATGTATTTATTATTATTTTTTTCAACCTTCAGAACTTTAATCCAAATTATATTTTTTTTAGAAAACGAAAATGGCAACTGATCAAGTTCTTGGAATAGCAGATTGGATCATTTTATCCCTGATGCTCATAATCTCTGCTGGGATTGGAGTGTTCTTCCACTTTTTTGGGAACAAACAAAAAACAACGGAAGACTTTCTTTTAGCAGGAAAGAACATGTCTCTTTTTCCAGTTTCTTTCTCATTAATGGCTACTTTCATGTCAGCTGCCACAGTCATTGGAATTCCGACGGACATCTATCAATTTGGAACTCACGTAGCTTTCAAAGTAGTTGGCTTCAGTATTGGTTTAGTTTTGACATCATATATTTTCCTACCAGTTTACTTCCAAATGCAAGCGATTACAGCATATGAGGTACACAAGGACAAAATGTCCAACAATTTTGCTAAATTACATTTTTTTATAATAAAAAAGTGAAATATTTAACGATTTGCCTGCTGCATTTAAATATTCCTTTGAACTTTGATAATTTCTTGTGATATACTATCTTCTTGTGTCCATAAAGTTTTAGCATTTTAATGATTATTTTTTTTTTTTTCCTTTTCTTAAAACAAATCTCTGTTAGCGATGAATTATTTTGTTTTTGATTTGGGTTTTTTTTTTAGCTCAACATATATGTATTAACTGCCTACGACTTTTAACCGTATTCTTTTTTGTGCACACAAAGCTTGATTTCAGAACGATACAGCCAGCAAATGATTACACATAAAAAACATTTAATTTATTTTATGCCACAACTTTATATAAAACAGATTCGTTATTTTTAATGTGCACATATCGTTCCAAAAATATGTGCAAAACATTTCACATATATGGTCTAATCGGCTGAAATGGCTTGAATAATTAATATTTATATTCCATAACTCAAAACCTAGAATTAGCTTTTATTCATTGAGTATGATGATATTCAAATTGGGATAAATTTTAGACAACTTACTGCGGCTGAAAAAATTCAGGTTTGAATTTAGAATGAAGTGCTCAATGATATGCTTTACAAACCTAATAGAGTAAATTATTATGCAGTATTTCAATGAATATTGTAACATGTTTTATAATACATTCTGAATAATACGTGTGAAGTGTCGTAAGATATATTCGTAAAATAAAAATATAAAAACTAGTATTACTGTAATTGTATCTCACTTTATAAAACTTTTACTGATGTGTAACTAGGAAATGAATCATTTTTATTTAATATAAAAACTGTTTTAATTTAACACAATTCAATAAATACTTTTAAATTAAGTTCAGTCAGAAAGAATATCTAAAACATATTTGATTCTATTTTCCACTAGCTTAAGTACATATTTCACCGACATGGAGAGTACTCCAAATTACTAATATTCGTCAAAAACTCTAAATTAGTATTTTTCATTAAAACTAACCAAAATGTTTGTTTTTCTGTCAATAAAATATTTTGCTGCAAAATTGTAAAAGAGGTATATGTCATCTCCAGTGACAGGACTGTTTAATTTAGAGACATAAAAAGTGTAACTTTAAAATATAAAGGATAAGATCTATCTCCTATGTGTTTTTCATGTTTTAGTACCTAGAGAGAAGGTTCGGAAAGGTTGCAAGAAAACTATGCTCCATAACGTTTATCCTGCACATGGTAAGTTTGCATAATTTTGGATCTGCTGTGTAAGAAAAATATCCTGCTTTCAAAAAATGCATTTTAATTTCAATCAGATTTTTAAATACAAATGAGATTTGGAACATTCGAGTATTAAATAGAAAACCCATCTAAACTTATTTATAAAAGTCTTGTGTTTGTGTCACAGAAATCAATTAAATCATTGAAGTGTTATAACAGAAAAAAAGGGCAGAATTTCATAATCGACGTTAGGCGACAATTCGCAAGTTATATATAGGGGAGACTGGGGACGGTTGTGACAATTTTCATTTGCTCCCCCATAGATCCCTTAGTAATGCCTGTGAGCTGGTTTAAAGTTGTTTTTATGTTAAAGTGTACATTTGCCTGCTTATAAATACTAAAATTTTCTCCCTAAGTACAATAGTTAACTCACAGGACCAAATTAAACAAAAAAGGGAAAAATGTCACAACCGACCCCACCCCAGGGGCGGTTGTGACAGTGCTTGGGGTCGGTTGTGACAAGTTCAAAAATACAGCAAAACAGTCTAGATCACTTTTAATTTCAAGTAATGTTAAACGTAATTCAACGTAACCTTCATCTGGGAAAATTTAACACTTAACAATGTGCCTCGTTCAGTTGAATTAGCCTTATACCAAGTCTTGCAACAATATCAGGTTTTTGGAATTTCGTGACGTCTGTTTTGACAACATTATGCACACCCTGTGGGTCATAGCCGTGTATGTTCATAACAATTCTCAAGTATCAAAGAAAGATTCCACATTTATTTGTTTTATTGAAGCTTGTTACTCTTGAAAGGCTAGTTGCTAGTTGCATGAGCTACACGAACAGACGTGAAACATTTCTATTCATAAATGAACGAAACCATTTATCAGTGGCCATTTTACTCTCATGTCTACTTTCAGCTTATATGTAAACTCAAAAGCACTTTATTATGAGCAGTATAACCTCTGCACACGTTGTTTTCATTGTAACAGCCCCTGTCGGCTCCATCGCGTTTACGAATGAATGTTTCGTAGCAAAGACTTACCATTAACGTTGCATTTCCAAAGCTGTCAGAAAGAAAAAAAAGTTTCACTACTTTATAAACTTCTTTATATTTCATTAGGTCACACTGCCCTATTTCTGTCTTCTTCAAGCATATTATGGGCATTAAATATGATAAAAACATGTTTTACTCGTGTCACAACCGTCCCCACGCAATTTGTCACAACCGACCCCAACCCACCACTTTTGAAAACAGCAATCGCCATGGCAATACAAAATAGCCTACATAAAAAGTAATCACTGCTTTTTCACTATTAAGGTTCGCTACTAATGGGAGAAAACTTTCATTTCTCTATCTGTACCCATTCAACAGAAATTACTAAAAGAAATCGAACAAAAAAACTTACTTTTGACTGTTAAAAAGTAACCAACCCCTCTGCTGGCGTTAATGTCGCTCGATGGCTACCGCAATGCTTTGACACACATTCAGACAAACATGCTGTGCTGATACTCTCTCACTTTGCTTCAACCAGGTATTAATTATGGTGTGGCTAATATGACGACTGTCACAACCGCGCCGTATCACAACCGTCCCCAGTCTCCCCTATACATGAGTTTGAAGACTTGGTCTTGATGAAAATAGACCTAAATGCATTTTGTTCTCTCTTTATTTCAGCTTAATATGTAAGATTTATCATGTTTTATGATATAAAGTAGCATTTTGTTTTTATAATCGTTCAGACTGGAGATATAGCTCCTGATCAGTTCTATAATCTAGAAGGCAGACGAGAATGTGATCATTATCATTGATTACAATGTATTTAACGATATGCACCCCTGTGAATATATTTGCTTCTGTTATTGGGAAAAATGGCTGCATTTTGGTTTCGTACGCAGGTCTAATTACAGCAAGCTATATCTGTGCATATTTCAGCAAGGGGAAAATAAGCATTCAAAATGCTCCTAACGCCATTCTTGCTGATTATTATGTACTCTTGAATGTTTTTTTTTTTTTTTTTTTGTCAGCACTTCCGGAGTGTCACGGTTGTCCCCCCCCCTCCCATTTAAATTTATGGTAATACTGCTGACGAAAAATATATAAAAATTCACATCATTAACATGAAACAACAGCTAATTGTCTTTAATAGCTACATATCTAAAAACTATCATCTTCAATAAATTTGAACATGCTTGTAATATCAATACCGTTTTTTTCCGGATAATTTGAATACAGGTACTTTTTCTTTCTATTTCTAAATTATGTATTTGAGAAAAAATCTCACACTGAATAAATATTTCAATTCCAATATCATTTTAATTCGTAGTTGTAAAAAGCAAATAAACCGTTTTCTTTGCAGGTCCTTTATGTTCCCGTTGCTCTTTATGCACCGTCTTTAGCACTCAGCGCCGTGACAAATGTGTCTATATTTGCGTCTGTCATCTCTATTGGGGCAGTCTGCACATTTTATTGTGCTTTGGTAAGAAATAAGTAAATAGTCAACCATCTGAAATAACACAAAGCAGCATATGGCTGGCAATAAAACCACTGCAGTGACTTCGTTTTACACCTTGTGTTGTTGGCGTTTAACAGACGACATGATTTACCTCGTTTGTTTAAGCTAAAATCAAACCATAAAAGATCACATCGACTTTTGGAAAGGCAACGTTTTTTCTTTAATTTTTGAAAGCCGAGGTAATTCTTAAAAAGACTATTTTTAGAAAAAGATGTAGGGTGAGTTCTGGTAAGTGCGTCCACGGGGTAAGTGCGTCCACTGGGAATTAAATGAATACTGTCCTGAAATGGCTTCTGCAACGCATCGACTATGTTAGATAACTGTCTAATGATAATTTCAATAAGTAGAATTCAGGCCAGGAATCAATAGACGAAACACAATCAGAGACAACTTAAATGTCTTCAAAAAAAACTCTAAAGTAAAGATTGAGAAGGTTTTGTTTCAGTTTCTCTTGTAGTCATACCAAGCAATTGAAGTCAAGAACTGCAAGTTGTTTCTTTTGAGTAATAGCTGCTAATAATATACATCAAATACTCTAACTAAAATTTGTTTATATGACGGTACGCACTTTCCCTTTCTTTAAAGTAAGGTGAGGGTAAGTGCGTACCATTATGATGGGGCAAGTGCGTACCACTATCATGAGGCATATGCGTACTATTATGCGGAGCAAATGCGTACCATTATGATGAGGCAAGTGTGTACCATTACGTGGAAAATCCGACTCTAGTAATTCACCTTTAATTTTGCTTATAACTCTTTTATAAGCCGGTTATAAATCCGACGTAATTTGTATCAAGTATTTATGTTTACATTAAATGCGGCATAAGATTTCAATTGTATTCATTACCTCTGAAATATATTGGCTTTTAGATATCAGTTAGTAAATTTTTCGTTGAGAATAGCGATCATAAACTATACTTTATTTAAACTGGAATGACAAATGAAGCAATGAAATTAAGTGAAACACTAAATAAGGAACCGATTCAAAAAGCGAAGGTGGAGTAATGAATAAATTATACTTAAGAAAATTAAGAACACCTTGTGAAAAACTATTTCAATGTACAAGAAAAAAAAAGTACAAGTATCATATCATGATCAATTATTATTATTTTTTTTTTTTTGTTTTTACTCTTTATTTTGTGTTTTTTCTTACTGCTGCTGATTCTAATAAGAAAAATGTTTTAAAACCGTATTTATTTTTAAAAAAAGAAAAAAAAAAGCGAATTGTTCACTCAGGTCACCTAACGATCTACCATACAAATAGAATTAAAGAAAATCACAGGGGTACGCACTTACAGCAACGTTATTGTACGCACATGTCTCATCTTACATTTAAGAAGGGGTAAGTGCGAACCCTGGCTTAAACACAGACTGGTTAATGTGTTAAACCAAAATAAACTATGTAGACTATAAGTGATTATTACTGAATAAAAACAACTTACATTTGCTCACTTGATTTTATTTAAAGGACAGAGGAAGAATCACAGACACAACTCTATCAATCTTCAAATCACAGATGTTCGCAAGACACGTGGGATATCACTGATTGCGCTTCAGCCATGCAAGAAAGTGCTGATCTCTAGTATTAGGAATTATCCCAAGACAACTACCTAACATATTTAATATGTGCCAGAAGTTTTTTCCTGCTCATATTCACATAGTTTAAGGTGAACGCACTTACCCCGCCAGGTAGGGAAAGTGCGTACCTTAGAATAGGTGTCATAAACCAGGTCACAAAACCTATGCTTATGGTTTATTTGACATATTATATGCTTGAAAATCTTTGTAAAGGATCTGGAAAGAAAACTAAAAAAAATTTTTGAGTGTACAAGATTTTTCAACAGAGCAGCATCCTTGAGAACATGAACTTTGAAAAAAAAGGGTACGCACTTACCAGAACTCACCCTATATTCATTTTTGACACAAGATCAACAAAAATTATGAGAAGAAAGATGTTAATTTAGTATGCTTTTTTTTGTGCTGCTTGAATTAGGGTGCATCTATGGGGGTTTTTCAGTCTCAGCTGTGAGTTTTGCTTCAGATGCATCGCTTCAAGATTTTTTTTTTTTTTTTGAATAGTATAAAGGGGGAAAATTATTCATGAATCGATGTGGTTTTAATAGATTGAGAAATTGGCTCTCGAGTAACCGTGAAATTAATGGAGATTTAATTTATTATTTACTTTTTCAAAACGCATCATTCATTTCTGTTCTATTCAACTAAATGTTTTTGTATAAAATGCCCATGTTTTTATTTATTAAGCAGTAATTAACAAAGATGTAGAAAACTTCCAGCTGCGTAGTACAAAAATAATAATAACTGAATATCCTCCTTCTACGTCTTAGCATATCCATACATGCCGCCTACAGGACTGAAATACTGAGTTAGAGTCACGTATATCGCTGTTGAACTTTAACTGGTGAGGTGACACTTTTTGCACCATGATTGGTAAGGTGAGAAGTAGTAACCTCAACCTTTTATTTCTTGCACACCGCGAGAAAATTAGGAAATTTAGAAAGGAAAATTACCAGTGGTTGTTAGATTGTTTCTTCATCTTGTATATAATTGAAACAGTACCATAAATGCTCGCTACTTTGACCCTAGGATCCTTCTTTGGCTCAAACTTTTTAAAAGATGCAAAGCTCTTTACTAACTTTCAGATATTTAAAAATTATTTTTAACGGTATTCTGTGTAGAACAGTTCTAATAACGCAGCACAAGTAAAATTAGTTTGATATGTGTTATCTGAAGGTTAAAAGGTTAAGAGAGCACTGTATGTTTTTAACAGTTTGGGCCAAAGAAGGTGACCCTAGTACCAAAGGTACTTAAAAGTAGCGTTTAAGGTATTTTTAGTAACGCACAAATATATGTAAATCCGTTAATACAAACACTACAAAACCTTTTGATTCAAAATTCCAATTAGTTTGTGGTATTACACAAACCAACTTAAAAAAAAAATAAAAATAAAATTGCCATTTTAGGGAGGTATGAAAGCAGTACTGTGGACAGATGCTTTTCAGGGTATCCTTATGTTTGTGGGCATTTTCGGCATCATTACTATAGGCTGCATTGATGTTGGTGGAATAGGGAAAGTGTTTGAAATTGCCGAAAAAGGAGGACGACTCGTTGTTCCTGGGTAAGAGTGTTTATTTCTTATAGTCAAAGAGATATATAAATATATGAGTTGTGAATAAATATGGATGATTACCTTTAAACTAATAGTTGTTATTATTTTTCCTCGGTTAAAATTTTTTCAGGGGTCCTGATCCGGAACATAAAACCTTTTTCATTTAATTTTCTTTATATATCTAGGGACCGATTCGAACCATCGAGTTTTCGACATATTTAATAAAAGGCATATTGATGGGACTCATAATGACATTCCTTCATTTTTATTTCAATTTACTTTCTTTTTATTTATTTATTTATTTTTGAATCTCTAGTTTATTTCGTGTGATAAAATTTCTACTTTTTGCTGTTAGGATTTGGATAAATCTATTACTTAAAAGTATATTTGTACTAATAATTTTAACCTTGTTTCTAACTGAATCTATGAAATTAATAATCAATTCAGAAGTCATCTAAATTTCAAAACGTTTTATCACCTTTAATAGTTTTCAGGTGGGAATTTGATCCTACTGCCCGCTATACAATGTGGAACATGATGATATCAAGTATAATGGCACCTATGGTAACATATGGAGCAAATCAAGTGCAAGTGCAAAGACTGTTGACTGTAAGAAACGTTTCAAGGTCCAGAAAGTAAGTCCTGTCTGACGAAAAGTTAGTATAAGCATTATACTTCAGATGAAATTTATTTTATTTTTATTAGTACATTATTAAAACTATAGGTTGCACAAGACACCTTCAAACCCTGTTTTATCATGCTACGAATAAAACGCATCTTTTTATTATTTTAGGGCTCTTATGTTATGTCTTCCACTATGGTGCTCATTTTACTTGTTAAATTGTATATCTGGTATCGTAATCTATGCCTTTTTCTCCAATTGTGATCCCATAACGTCTCCAGAAAAACCCATATCTGCTCCAGATCAGGTAAATTGATTATATATTGGAATATTAAGAAACTATAATAGAAAAATAATTATTTACAGTATATCTAAGAGATATGTCCAGTCCATGTGCAGAAGGTATTTAAAACAATTTTGCTTACGTCATATGCTGTTACATAATATTCAAAACAAAATCCTGTAGAATTCAATAACTATTTTTATGCTTAAAAGCTTGTGTATGCTACTCTTGTATAAAACTGATTCTCATTACAACAAATTTTACCTGTTAGTTCGGAAATTATCATGAAAAATATACATGCACTTCAGGGGGACGAGAAAATTTGCAGTGCTTTAATAAATACGCGGTTTCAAGATACGTCTGCTTATTTTGATAGGGAACTCCGCATTTGTTGCTGATATTTAACAGAACTTAGTTGAGCACCCTACTAAAAATGACCCATAGAGATCAATAGAAAAACCTATTGATATCGGTAGAGTTCTATTGATATGAATTGATTTCTATAGATGTCTCCATTGGTATCGATAGAAGCTATTGATACCTGTAGCCTACTGATAATATCCTCAAAGGGTATCAATCGAAGCCGTATAGACATCAATAGAAATTTGATCAGTAGGAAAGCATTTCAATGGATATCAATAGAAGCTTTATAGATATCAATAGAAATCTGGTCAGTAGGATACTGATCCCAATGGATATCACTTAAAGCTTTAATTGACATCAATAGAGATCCGATAGGTTATACTAATTCCAATTGATATCTGTAGAAATAAAATTATTAAGTTTAAACTTAAGTAGTAAGTTTCGTTAAAATTAGTGAGCTAGGAAGCTTATTAATAATAATAATTAAAAAAAAGCAGATGATTTTAAGCTTTGTAAATAAAGATAACTATAATTTTAAAATAATAAACTTCGGCTGAAATTTTAACTGATAAAATTTATGACTTTTTAAAATCTGATATTACAGATTCATAGATTATGCCAGTCATTTTTTTTTCTTTATGTTTGAAAAAAATCAATAGTTTTCTTTCAAATCATCACAGACATATGGTTCAACCATTCATTTCAAAGATATTATTTTAAAAAGATAATTAAAGAAAAACACACTTTTATTCTTTAAACTGGGTACAAAAAAAATTGGCATGTTCATGTGTAAATTGTACATTGTGCGCATTGTGAAAAATGAAGCATTTGAAGTTCCATAAATAAGTTTGTCTTAATCTAAAAATCATCATTTTGAGGGTTTTTCCATACATCTCCATGTGATGCATAATGAGTCTCGATGCATATTCATTAAAATTTGAGACTTCAATGTAGTGTTATGCCCTGATATGTACAAAGTCTTTATGCTAGGGCTAATTAATGCTATTACGTATAAACAGAAAAATTCACTTTATCTACCAGTTTGTTGGCTATCTTAGCTACATTAAGAGGATTTTTGCCTCTGGCTTGATCATTGGCTATTCCTAACTGTGGAGTCCACAATAAGGATTAAACTGCAGTCTTAGGATGCTATGATCGAGCTGTGGGTGCATTTGCTTCAGTATATATCAGTTTTGTTCTGCTGGATATTTTGCACACCACTTGCGCAATGACACACCCCCTTGCTCGAGTAGTTCTATCCCTAGTAAAAATGACCCACAAAGATCAATAAAAAGAAATTGTATGGGGAAATAGATTACGGATATCAATACTGTTAAATCAGTAGAGACCTATTGAATATCAGTAAAGATCAAAACAAGAGCCATAGCATCTTTTAGTGATATCAGTAGAACAAAACCGTAGAATCTATGGATATCAATGGAGATCCATAACATCTTGTTCAACTGATATCAGCAGACCTCTACTGATTTAGCTCTATTGATATCCGTTGGCCATTTCCCCGTACAATTTTTTTTTATTGATTTCTACGGATCATTTTTAGTAGGGCAATAGGTAGTTTTGTGCTTAACTTCTTTCTAGTTGCGTTAGGAAGTTAACAACAGACAATTGTTTCAATTAATCTTCAATAAAATAACGTGTGTTATTGCATTACAATGCAATTACATCTAAAAACAGTAATTCATTCAAAGACTTTTTTAAAACCATTTTTTTCATTTTTGTCAATCCTATATTTTGTACTAAAAAGTCTAAACTACACACTATACATATTTAGCTAATATTTTTGACTTTTTTAAATAGTAAATAGTGTTGTATTGGTTGTAGAAATAATAACAAATGCAAACGATTAATTTTTATTTAAATTATTTGCTCCCCCCCTTTTAATTAAATAGCATATTTAAATCAACTTTCAATTATTTTAAGCCAACGTCCATCAAAACAATGATATTTGAAAATAAGAACGCCTGATTTTCTAATCATTTATTATTTCAGCTCGTCCCATATTTTGTGATGAAAACTCTACGCCAATATCCTGGTTTGGCTGGGCTATGTATTTGTGGAATATTTAGCGCTTCTTTGAGCACCGTGTCTTCATCAGTGAATTCGTTGACAGCAGTGACTATACAAGACCTTATTCGCCCTTTTTTCATCAACAGCAAACATTTCACAGAAAGAACTTCTACTCTTCTTTCAAAAATTATTAGTAAGTATCAGAATTAGTACTTCTTATTGTATGAAAGTTATTTATTCCAAGACTTCTAGTCAATAGTCACTGTAAAAAATGAATGTTGTTTTTACAGTATAATACAGCTAATTTTATGATCATGAACTGTAAAAATGCTAATTTTACACTATGAAACTGTAAAATTGATAATTTTACGGTTTATTATAGGTGCATTTTAAACTGGAACCTCTGCTGCCAATATTATACTGCTACTTTTATAGTATAATACAGCTAAATTTTAAGGCAATAAACTGTAAAATGTCTAACTTTACAGTAAGAAACTCTAAACTCTCTAGTTTTACAGGTTATTACTATACATTTTACAGTTTTAAATTGGAACCTGGGCTGCCAGTATTATACTGTAAAAACAACAGTTATTTTTTTCGCAGTGTATTTTTTTCTTGAAATACAATAAAATTTTTGTGTAAATGCACCACAAATTATCTACAATGAAATAAAACTCGTTCGAAAAATAGAGCGGAGCAAAGTCTAAATTGCAAGGCCCCCAATTCAGCAACCATTATGTCTTTCTGTCCGGGAGTAAAGAAGTCTACTTTTTCAAACTTCAAAACATTTCTACCATCTGATCAATATTTTGTTTATTAGCTGAAACTACAATAATGTCACAAATATCTTTTTAGCATTAAAAGCAAATTTCTAAAAACAAAAAATGAATCTCTTATTTGATGAAATAGGTAAGAATAAATACACGAACAAATATCAGTAGCACTGTTTTGACAATGCAGCGCATATGTATTTTTTTTATGATAAAAATAATTCTTCAATCATTTTCTGAAGAAAATAAGTAAAAAATAAATTTGTTCGTAGCTCTTTATTTTGGATAAAAATAAAGTGCTACGGATTTTATTTTTATTAAGCTGTCAACGCTTAAAAATAAAAAATAAATACGGGTCATTCCATGTCAAGTGTCCCAAATTTCGAGAAAATCCCCACTCGACCCCCTCCGATTTTGATGAAAATTTTTTTGGATGTTCATATAAGACTTGCATGATACCATACCAAATTATAGCTCTATAAGCCTTATAGTTTAGCCAAAAAAAAATTATTGAAAAAAGGCCTCTTTTTCGTGTCTTGAAAAAAATGACCAAATCGTCAAGTTTGTGCTTTTATTGCTCGCGACCTAAGACGATTATCAGGCTCAAATTTGGTGATTCTGATCACTGTTTAGGGTAGAATAGCCTACTTGTGTAACAAAAGCTCCATACACTGTATATTTTTTGCAATTTGCTGCCAAAGTTGGTAAAAAATCGTATTTTGGTAAATGTTGATCGTACGTTATCAGCTTGTATCTCCTGAGAGAATGACTTTCTGAAGCTAATTCTTTCCTCGTTTGTAGCCTGATAGTTCGTCCGAAAGGTGTGCAAGTGGCATCTCGATAGCTCAAATAATTGCTGAATTATGCTAGTTGAAAGTCCAGTTAAATTTCTTTTTTCTCAATTTTGTCTCAATTTCAAGGGGCAATATCTCAAAAGGGTCATCTTGGGTTTCAATTTTCTTTACATCATTGGAAAGGACACACTTTTCTTAACTAAAAAACGTTATTTTTATTTTTGAGACAAACCAGTTTCAAGGGATATTGCAGGTCAAAAATGTGTACGTCATTCAACGTGAAATCAAAGAAAAGAAGACATAGACCTCTAAAGTTGATGTCAATTTGTTCTATTAAAATTTACAGGAGCTATTGTACTCATGTTCTGATAAAAAACACCTTTTTTTAGATGTTTTTGAACTTTAGTTTTTGTGTGCGCATCCGTAAAAACTCAAGAAATGGCAAAAAATAAAGTTTCGTTTTAAACAAAAAAAATTATCTTCCTATCTCTGCTATAAGAGCTTGAGTCTTTTCCTATGTGTTATTTTTAAGCTCTTGAAACAGAATTTCGGATGATATGTCACTTGGCAAGGTGTCATTAATATTTTAAATTCATAAAAAGCATCGTTTCCTTTTCAAAAAAAAAAAAAGAAAAGAAATAAAAATAATTAATAAATGAGATAAATAATAAATAAAACAGTTAATATGGTGTGTACGTAATAAAAAATATGTACAATAGGACTGCAGAGCCATTTTTCTAAAATGCGTTAACGAAAGTTTTCGATAGAGTTGAATATTGCAATTATTTCCACCGTGTAAATAAATGATAACAATAGTAATTGAAAATATGATAAGTATTAATTGAAAATCCATTCATTATACTGCCGAGGATGTGTCTATATATTCAGCCAATGATTGCAATTTGCCCATAAACAATATTGATGAAAAATGGGAAAATGCTTTTTATGACCTTGAAACATTAATGACCTACAACCTTGCCAAGTGACATATCATCCGAAATTCTGTTTCAAAAGCTTAAAAATAACACATAGGAAAAGACTCAAGCTCTTATAGCAGCGATAAGAAGATAATTATTTTTGTTAAAAACGAAACTTTATTTTTTGCCATTTCTTGAGTTTTACGGATGCGCACACAAAAACTAAAGTTCAAAAACATCTAAAAAAGGTTTTTTTTATCAGAACATAAGTACAGTAGCTCCTGTAAATTTTAATAGAACAAATGACATCAACTTTTGAGGTCTATGTCTTCTTTTCTTTGATTTCACGTTGAATGACGTACACATTTTTGACCTGCAATATCCCTTGAAACTGGTTTGTCTCAAAAATAAAAATAACATTTTTTAGTTAAGAAAAGTGTGTCCTTTCCAATGATGTAAAGAAAATTGAAGTCCAAGATGACCCTTTTGAGATATTGCCCCTTGAAATTGAGACAAAATTGAGAAAAAAGAAATTTAGCTGGAATTTTAACTAGCATAATTCAGCAATTATTTGAGCTATCGAGATGCCACTTGCACACCTTTCGGACAAACTATCAGGCTACAAACGAGGAAAGAATTAGCTTCAGAAAGTCATTCTCTCAGCAGATACAAGCTGATAACGTATGATCAAAATTTACCAAAATACGATTTTTTACCAACTTTGGCAGCAAATTGCAAAAAATCTACAGTGTATGGAGCTTTTGTTACACAAGTAGGCTATTCTACACTAAACAGTGATCAGAATCACCAAATTTGAGCCTGATAATCGTCTTAGGTCGCGAGCAATAAAAGCATAAACTTGACGATTTGGTCATTTTTTTCAAGACACGAAAAAGAGACCTTTTTTCAATATTTTTTTTGGCTACACCATAAGGCTTATAGAGCTATAATTTGGTATGGTTTCATGCAAGTCTTATATGTACATCCAAAAAAATTTTCATCAAAATCGGAGGGGGTTGAGTGGGGACGACTCGTACACTTGACATGGAATGACCCATACATATACTTGAGCAATGAAAGAGATGAATTATAAAATGCCCTCATAAATAAACGATTTTCATTAAAAAAGTGAATTGTGTGTTCAGAGTTTTCTTCGTGTCAAAAAATAATGTACACCGAATTTTCTTTTATTTCTCGCTGCTACGAATAAAATAATTAAAGCTTTAGAATGAAAATAAGCACAAATCAACTGAATAATCACTATTGTACAATAGAGACCAAGGCTGCTGAGTCGAAGTCGGACTTAATTTGGGGGAAAGGAGTAGGAGCCGAGAGTCGAAGGCCCTAAAGTGCTAAGAATAGACACCGGTCATTATTTTCGAGCTCGCATTTCTTCCATGCGGCGAAGTTGGAATCGGAGTCAGTCAGTGTTTTTAAGCCGGATTCAAAGGCTCTAAAATTTTAAAAGTAGGAGTCAGTCAGTGTTTTTAAGCCGGATTCAAAGGTTCTAAAATTTTAAAAGTAGGAGACAGTCATTTTATCTCTAGCCTGTATTTCTCCCATGGCTACAAAGTCAAAATCGAAGTCAAGGAGTGGGAATCTGGGACGAATAGTTGGAGTCAGAGTCGATAGTTGGAGTGGAAGGATTTGAGTCAGTCATTTTTGTTAGAACTTGCATTTCTGCCATGACTACAGAGTTGGAATCTAAGTCGGGGATTCGTATAAGGAGTCCAAGTTTCTCAAATTTCAAGTGTAAAAATCTTTCCTCTTCTCCTGAGCCTGTATTTCTGCCATAACTGGAGTCAGTTGACATCAAGGAGTCGAAGTCGGATTCGAGGAGTCGGAGTTGGAGTTGGAGTTGGAGTTGAAGGTACTGAAATTCAAAGAGGAATTAATCTTGTTTCTGATCCTTCATTTCTGCTATGACGGTGGAGTCGAGGATTCGGAGTTAATAGTCCTTGTTGTAGTTGTCTTGTACCAATTAAGCTGGCGTGGGGGGGTAAATTGGGTGCGATGCTTCATTTTTCCAACTTCAAGAGTCCTACAACTTACCAATTAGAAAATATATTTATCCATACGCTTTTCATCAAGAGGCTTTTCCAACCAACTTTGTTTGAAGAATATCAGTCTCTAAGTTCGGGACCTACAATGGTCTTAAAGTTCCTCGTAGGCACCAATTTAAAGTTATTTTGCGCTGTTTAAAATTGAGCGAAAAATTGTTCAAATCCAAAAACTAAAACATGGAAATGAGGTTTTCTCGCCGAGATCTTTCGAGCAACAAGAAGCTTGTTCAAATTGGACTGTTTTTTTCAAAAGTTAGGGTTGGGGACAGACAAGTTCCCCAGCTCAAAACACTATTTTTCAAGTTTTAATATTTCCAATTAATAATTTATTTAATGATTTTACTCCTTTTTCACCGGTCAAACTGCAATCCAAAGTTAGTGCATTAAAAACTTGTGGAAAAAGAGAAAAAAAAATGAAAAATAGGAAATTTAACTTTTTTGAAAAATTAATGAAAATGAAACGACTGAGCCATAGATTCATACATGGTTAGTATAATCAATATTTTTCTAAGACTAATTACTAGGGAATATCCTTGTATTAGATTTTTTCTGAAGTAAAAATATTGCTACTCTGTAAACAACTAAGTGAAATGTTTTTAGAAAATAACAATTTTAAGTTTGATGATGTTTCTGTTGTTGCTAAATATAATAATGTGACAAGAACCAACAATACAGGTTTCAGAAGGTGACTATTGGGGCTTTTCACTTCAATTGGGGTGAATATCAATTGATTTTTTTTTTTTTGACAATTATTGCTATACAAATATTATTATAAAGCAGTAACTAAATATTCATAAGTTTATCATTTATTAAAAGTTCATAAACTTTTGTTTTTGTAAAATTTAAATCTTCAATATTTTGTCTGTTTTTTATCACGATTTAAACTTTTACTATTATCTTTACCTTTTATCTATTACATGCTTCAAATTCGACCGAAGTATTACAATCATGTGTAGTTATTGGTTTTCTTATACAGCCTTGTTCTACGGTACTCTTGGCACGGCTATGGTGTTTTTCGTATCCAAGTTCGGTAATTTAGTAAAAGTAACCTTCCTTCTGTTCGGCCTTTTGGGTGGACCAGTGATGGCAATGTTCTTTCTCGGAATGATGACTCAAAGAGCAAATGAAAAGGTAATACCAAATTGTATTTTTGAAAATCCCTACCATGCGTAAAGGCCCGTTATTTAGGGGGGGGGTCAATTGCCCCCCCCCTGACTTTGAGAAATTAATGTATTTTCCTATAAGTGGGCTTGATTTTTAATGTTTTCCGATGAAATTGCATTGTGTTTGGACCCTTCGCCCCCCTCCCCCCCTGGAAAAACCTGAAATGACTGCACTGCATGCGTAGTATAAGAATGTTTTTAAGGAAGATGTTCTTTTTTTCTTTTCGGTTTAATGATTTAAACAAAGTTCAGGGCGATTCCACCGTCACGTGCGGGACAATCAGACTCAATAATTTCACCAATATTTTGTTATAGACACTAATATTTTAACTGAAGAACAGTAACCATTTTTTTGATGTTTAAATTTGATGCAAATATTTTTACGAGACAGTTCTATTTTTATCAGCTATCTTTGTTGATTAAAATTTAATTTAATTCTTTGCGTCACGTGAAGGACATTCAAAGTCAGCCTCTTATAATGGGCTTTATGAATTAGTTATTTTTTGTGCTATTAATTTAGCAATGAGAAAAAAAACTGCATATTTTTAAAACTAAAGTTCCAGAGTAATTGAAACACATCTTCTCGATTGATAAATAATATTTTAAACCATTAAAAAATATATATGTAGGGCTATTCCACGAAAAAGTAGCGCTTTCACCCGCACGTGAAGGTTCTATTATATCATTAAAAAGCAATAGATAATGACGAAAATGTTTCCTTATAGAATCACACATACATGTGTTATTTCCTAAGAAACAATTACATTTTTGTTCATTACCTTTTTATAATTATATGCTTAGTGAAATATATGAAGCGTTAAGTGCTGGTCACTATTGCTGTTTTTTGAGGAATGGCCCTTTGTTATCGTCACTAAATTTGAAAATAATGACATTAATATTTCGCAGTTTAAATTTTTTGAATTATGAGGCTCAAAAAACTACTTATTTATCACCCATAAACTTAGCACTCACACGTGCTGTTTACTCGTCCAATAAAAGCAAAAGAAAAATTAGACGGAATCGTGAGAACTAAAGAGAAAAGTAAAAAACATTTCGAAATTCATGTAGTAGTCGTTGCATCAAGAAGATCCAAGGACTATACCTCAATTTAGCGTTCATGCGAGGACTATATAAATTATAGTCTTCGTGAAATGAGTGCGGGCTTTTAAGATGTTTCCAAGCGTTTAACAAGCATTTTTGCGAAGCTTATTGCCTTTGAGCTTGTTGCCTTTGAGCAAAGATTGGCGACATCTAGCGATTTTTCACAAAATTTGGCTTTAATAATGAATCACCAAAAAAGATTCCAACTTGGCGATATCTCATACATTTCTCGCTAACCTCATAGACGCGATGTTAAATGATACATGACTGGCAAAGCAGCATACATGCAGAGTTACAAAAACAACGATAGTTTTGAGTGGAAATTAATTCAATTAATGTCATATTTAATAATTAGAGTTACCCGCCACGGCTTTGCCCGTGGTAAAATTTAAACGATTATTGCTGCTGTCGCTGTATCCATAACTCCAGAATAAAAAAGCTCTGAACTGCAAGAACAATGAAAAGTTGAAGCGTAATTTCACCAAAGTTTGTAAACGAAAAAAAAAAAAAGACATCTGCTTTGTCCTCGTAAAATTGCTATGTTTAACCTCTTTAGCTAATATCTGAAATAACCGCAAGGAGGCTCATTTAAGCTCTAAAAATACGAATACGTTCTTCAATAGTGACATCGTGCAATCACATTTTCCTTCTTCCACACCTCTCAAGTCTCTAAAGGTGTTTTAATCTATCACTAGCAATATTTATTGTAACAGCATTGGTATTTCATACGAAAAGTTTCTTCTCGTTGGTGAAAAGTTTTGACTAGCCTAGATTGCAATGTCGTCTGCTTGCGCAATTGAATTACAGGACATGGATCTAACTATTCTTTTAAAGCAGTGGTTCCCAAAGTGGTCCACAGGGACCCCCAGGGGTCCTCTGGAGTTTGCAAGGAGTCCATATAAACAAAAGAAGGATTTGGGGGTCCACGAGA
This sequence comes from Uloborus plumipes, assembly GCA_038373865.1. Taxonomy (NCBI): domain Eukaryota; kingdom Metazoa; phylum Arthropoda; class Arachnida; order Araneae; family Uloboridae; genus Uloborus; species Uloborus plumipes. The sequence continues at coordinate 47,817 of JAXGGA010008470.1, forward strand.
TACAAATAGGGGTACCCGAGTCAGGATCATCAGCAAAAAATCTGAGTAACAGCTGGCATCAATTGCTACAATTTTTAATAAATGAAATTCGTAATATTTCTTAACACTGTAAATTATTTGTGTAGTTGTATAAAGAAAATGAGGAAAACTTTAACTAATTACTTTTTTACTTTGAAGTACACTGGATGTTTAAAAGGATCATTCTTCACAAGGTTTCTATTATTATAATTTTTGAAACCTTTTGACACTGACGTCTCGTGCAAACAAATTTCCGTTCAGCAATTCAAGTTTTTTCTCGTGAAAAACCAAATTCACCCTCCCCCCTATCTAAAAACAATCATATTTTATTTCCTCGTACACCTATTCTATGTAAGATGTGTACCTGATTTAAGTTTTGTTCCATTATTATAATGAAAATATGAATTAAAATGTTACGTTTTTTTCTTCATCTGTTTTCTAGTAATTTATTTATTTATTTATTTATTTTTTACTCTGTAGTAAAACTGTCCAACTAAATTTTTACAAAGTTTTCAGGCATTCAAAAAGTTTTCGATTGTTTAAAAAACAAAAAAGAGCCCTAGTGTTGGAATGACCCCTAGGAAAGGGGTCCACAAGAAACTGGAAAACTCGGTAAGGGGTCTACGGAACAAAAGAGTTTGGGAAACCCTGCTTCAAAGAAGAGATAAAACAATGCAATTCACTGTTTTTCATTAACTACGTGCTTTGGTTGTCATTTATGACTGTGAGTTCTGAACATTTGTGTTTTATTACATATTTAGAGTTAAAGAAGATATGCCAATTGCAATGTTGAGCATACTTGACGAGATTCCCGTAGAACTCCAAAGAAAAAAAAACTGTGATACAGTGGGCATTTATTGATTGGATCAGTTCCTAACTGAATGAGCCAATTCAAGGAATCAAATTGTTTATATCACAACAACATCCAGCTTTATTGAATCAACCTGCTTTGTTGAACCCAAACTGTTTAAATAAACGTAATCCATATAAGCGGCAGCCACTGTAAAATGTAGTAAAATACCACGAACCAAAGACAGAATTAACTAAAGTGTAAAAGATAACTGTTAAAGTATTATATTACCTTAAGTTTAATAAATCTGATTTATTCAAAAAACTGCTCTATTAGTTTATACTGTTCCGTAGTTAGGACTTTAGGTTTCAAATTACGCAATAGATCTGCATTAATATAGTCTATATCCACACATTTAGTTAAACTTTTTCATACGCGTGTTTTGTAGGGAGTTATCTTAGGATTGCTGGTTTCACTTGCTCTAACCTCCTGGATAAGTTTTGGATCTCCTGAGAAACCACAAAGACCAAAAGTTCTTCCTGTTTCTTTGAAAAACTGCGAAAATTTTGAAGAATTGAATTCAACAACAATAATGCATTTCAAATCCATTGTTCCCGATATCAGCACCAGAAACATGGAAAATGACTCAATGATAATTAACATAAATGAAGATTTTACTACAGCAGTCGCTCATGAGTAAGTTTCTGAGTATTTTAGTTGAGTGCTTTAAAGCTACTTTTGCGCTAAAACTTTACAAACAATGACTACAATTAAGATATCTTCACTAAATTTTGGTTAAGCGTGAAATTTAACTGTAACGTGAAATTGCACGTTAGTAGGCATCAGTGTGATAAGTTCAAATTTCACACCACCTCTTTTTTCCAGTTTTATATCTAATACACGTAGTTATCAAAATAATGGAAACACTTGAGATTCATAAGAAAAATCTACCGTTCATCGCAAAATAAGCGATCAATTGTTCTTTAACTTTAGTCACACAAAATATAAACCTCACCGGACATTTCCACATTGAAATTAAATCACTCATGCATTTAGGGGACGACAAAAAGGGGGTTGAAGGAAAAACCGCTTCTTGACCATAACTCTTCGAAAATAGCTCAGAAAAAGCTGTGAATTTCAGTAATTAATTAGCATACTATGTATAATTACTGTACAAATTTTTATGAACGTACTACTGATACTTCCGAAGATATGAAACATTTTTTTAAAAACGGCAATTTTATTTGAAGGGTTTTGGCTCATAACGCGCAGAGTTTTTGATCAAAACTTATCAAAACTTCAGGAAAGATGACAAAATACAAGAGAAAGAACATACTAAAACGGTAAATAAAAATATTAAAAATCCGATGAGATATGAACGTTGAAAAGAAATAATTTTTTACGGTGCATGCGCGAACGACAGAAATTTATAACTGCAAAAATATTGTAGTCTGGTTTATACTGCAACTTATAAAAAAAGTTGCAGTTGAATATCATGAAAATTGAAAAAATTCGGCCAAAAAGACCTTACACGTAGGTGGGCAAAAGTATCCGAACACTCCCTGAAACGTTGGTTTTGAACGATGACGCAATCACCTTTAATTTAAAAATAGCTCTTTGTGGACAGTCCCTCACTACTAATGTATTGTCTGCGAATGAATGCAATACAGCTCATTAGATCGCTGGTATCTTTTTCAATTTTCATGATATTCAACTGGAACTTTTTTTATAAGTTGCAGTATAAACCAGACTACAATATTTTTGTAGTTATAAATTTCTGTCGTTCGCGCATGCGCCGTGAAAAATTATTTCCTTTCAACGTTCATATCTCATCGGATTTTTAATATTTTTATTTACCGTTTTAGTATGTTCTTTCTCTTGTATTTTGTCATCTTTCCTGAAGTTTTGATAAGTTTTGATCAAAAACTCTGCGCGTTATGAGCCAAAACCCTTCAAATAAAATTGCCGTTTTTTAAAAAATGTTTCATATCTTCGGAAGTATCAGTAGTACGTTCATAAAAATTTGTACAGTAATTAAACATAGTATGCTAATTAATTACTGAAATTTATAGCTTTTTCCGAGCTATTTTCGAAGAGTTATGGTCAAGAAGCGGTTTTTCCTTCAACCCCCTTTTTGTCGTCCCCTAAATGCATGAGTGATTTAATTTCAATGTGGAAATGTCCGGTGAGGTTTATATTTTATGTGACTAAAGTTAAAGAACAATTGATCGCTTATTTTGCGATGAACGGAAGATTTTTCTTATGAATCTCAAGTGTTTCCATTATTTTGATAACTACCTGTATTTATCTTTGATAACTCGATTTTTATCCATTTCATTATTATACTTTTATAAGGATATTATTCTTGATTTCCTTAAAGATCCTTATGGTATGGATATTTTTATTCATTTTTTTTATTTTTATGATCATTAGCTTTTATAATAATTTTAGAGATGACCATTAATGAGAATCAATTGATGAACTGTGGGGAAAACAATCTAAAAATTGATATCGGTTTTCACAATAATAAAATACAATTTGGAAATATTCAAAAAAGTGCATTGTAACGTTGTTATTTTCTGTACATCTTTAGCACAAAGGTATTTGTTAACAGTATTCAAATATTTGACTGTATATAAAGGCAGTTAAACTCTCAAATGTTCAATAAATATTCAATTTTAAAATACTTGATCTTGCCTAACTGTTAACATGTATGTTACGTTTAGTTCGAAATGTCGCCAAGATTGGCGGCATCTAGAGGTTTTTCGACAAATTTGGCTTCAAAAACGAGTCGCTAAAAATGATTCCAACTTGGCGATATGTCATACATTTCTCGCTAACCTCATTGACGCGATGTTAAATGATACATGACAGGCAGATCAACACAGGCATAACAACGATAGTTTCGAGTGAAAATTAATGAAATTAACGCCAAATTTAGCAAGATTATAACAAATTTAGAACAAAAGAACACAATAATAATAATAATAATAATAATAACTGCAAAAAAATTGTAGCATTACGCTTTCGACCTATTTGTTGAAAGACTGAAAGTTGAATGATATAATTGCTTTGTGTTGTTGTTGTTCGTTTTTTTAATCGACTAATAACAATAATTTGATACACTTGATATAATAAGCTGAAAGTACAGGCTCTATGCCTAACTTACATATCTAACGAATCTTGGCGATTTCATGTACAAATTGTAGCAGTTAATTTGAAAGAGCTAAGTGCAAAGTGCTAAGAAATGTTTAAACATTTTTAGGAAGAAGTTTTCCGTGCACAAAATCTCCTTCATGTGGATAGGCCCGATAGGGTTTGTGACTTGCGCTGTCGTAGCATACTTTTTCAGCATATTGTTAATTGCTTTTGGTGGTAAGTAATTTGTGATTTTCACTTCTTAATACTCTTAAACTTATAAACGATGCAACAAATAGTTAATTATGTACCTATCGTCGATTGAATTCTAAAATATGATAGTTTTAAATCGAATAAACGGCAAAATGGCAAATTAATTGTAATAGCATTTAAACAATATATGACATTTAGATAAAAACGAAAAATATTTTAACGGGGTGTTTCCTTAAGTTAAAATTACTACAGACCTCTTCGAGCGGCCACCTCTCTAAGCGGCTACTCCACTTAACAGCCAATTTATCGTGGTTCTGATTTTTCCGTCTCATGGACACAATGTTATTTACCTCTCGCAGCTGCCACCCGACCCCTCTGTACAAGTGGGTTCATCACTTACTTTTTTTCAAAAAAGTGTGTTCATTTCCTGTTTCTAATTCTTATCCTTTCAGCGCAAGATCGCTTAGGGAATATTCGCTTGGCGTTAATGAAATGTGATACTATTAGAGTAAACATTTTATTTACGCTTGTTCATTCGTTGGTCAGTGATCTGAATTGCACAATCTCACAGAATGTTTTTATGAATGTCAACCAGTTCAATGGAAAGTTAAGCAGAAAATTGAGCACAAAGCTTTTTTACAAGCTGAGTTGCAAGCAAAAATGCAGGTGAAGCTAATAAAAGCGTAATAAAATATGCCCCCCGTGCGGATGTTTATGCTACACAGTGATTCCAAACATAACTATATATCACTGACATATTAGTTTACTTCAACAAAAATTAAAGTCCTGAACAGGTTGAGTCTGTCTTCTGTCTCATGACCTTAGTCTAATAAAATGCCTTTGAGAATAGTAATTTGAAAACGTTATTCTTGATTTATACATGTTTTCCAATTTTTCTAATTGTTGAATTTTACTGAGCTTAGCAGGATTCATACTTATGTTATTATAACTTTTATTTTGGACTTTTTCTGCTTTCCAGTCCGCACGCAACATGTTCCTGACGAATTGTTGAGTCCTGTCTTCAAGTTCTTCTTGCATAAAGTTTCTCAACCAATTCAGACGGAAAGAACTAATAATAAATTGGTAAGGATATTTGTTATTCAATTCAATCCAAGTACCATCTTTTTTAATCAGAATAGGTAGTAAACAATTGATGACTGATTATTTTTCAATTTGGGTTCCATGTCACATTAACGAGATTCACAACCTGACCAATATCTATTTTTACAAAACTTTTAGGTTAGAGACTGCCCGTACATTTATAGAAAAACATAATTATTTTATATTTTTCAACCATTAGTTTTTTCTGCGCTACTCCCCAAAGTAATAAAGAAATAGGGGAAAATGAAGTTTTGTTACTTACAAAATTTCATTTTTTTCAGTTTCTATAACAGCTAGAGTACTTTACTAGAAATCATTTTATAGCTTCTTGAATAGGCTTTTATATTATATATATTATTTGAACTTGAATATTTTCAAAGTATTTCCAAAATCTGACACAAATATCATTTTGGCTTACTAATATGATGTGTATGTGGTATAGATGTCAGAATTGGACAAAAATAATATTATACAGAAAAGCAATAATAAGCATTTAGAAGAACACACATATTTTTATATCGTATATTTAAAAATCTTTTTTAAGGAATGCAAAGTTATATAACTTAAAAAATTGTATATTGTATCATAAATACATTTAATATTTTTCAGGAGTCCAATGGCTTAAAACTAAAGGAATTTAACTACGAAGACAATGAGATGTCAAGCAAATTGTAATGAGTGAAATTTTCCAATGAGCTGAAAATGGATAACAAACGTTTTTATCTTTGAACACTGTTAGTATTTATTCATTAATTCATTGACTATTTATTACCTGCAGCAAGTAATTACAATTACAGGGAACCAAAACTATTGGAAGAAAATAATTGTTCGTAATGGTTCAATTTTTCCCGGCATTGCTGCTTCAACATGAGTGTGAAAACTTTTGTACATCATCGGAATCAAGAAAAGAGAGAAGTAACATTTATTTTCATTTAAATAACTATTTATTTTAAGATTATCAAGAATAATGCTCAAAAAATAAAACTTTGAACGGATCTTCTTCCAAGAAAAATATTAATCTACTTTTAATTTTCACTCTTTATGATTGCGTACATAATGCACATGCGCCCTTCCTGACCAAGAAACACTTGTTTCAAGATCTTTTCAAAACCTCTCCTTATTATCTAAAGAGTAGACTTGGACTACTTTATTGAGTTAGTACGAGCTTTTAGTTTTTTCTACTTTGTACGAACAAAATCATTGCAAACATGGCACACCCTAAGACATGAAAAAGGGTACCTAGGGGTTGAATCTAAATAAATACTATAAAACATGAAACTAAAAGTGAAAATTTGCCATTTCTTGACAGATTCTTTGAGGATACAAGAAACCCGTTTTTTAATGGAAAAGAAAAGAAGCTTATGGATGAAATAACATTCGACTAAAGTAACCAGACAGCAAAAACAAAGGATTAACCCGAAAACAATGAGAGCACAGAATCAATGAAAAAGTGCAGCAATAATGAGTTATTCTGTTACAAATGTGAAATTTTTGAGGAAGATGGAAACAAATACATAGAAAGATACTTATAACCAAAACTTTTTTGAGATACAACCGTTCTTGCAGAGAAATTGTCGTGTATAAGTAATGCTACATGCATCATTTTTTATTTGTGAAACTATTGCCTATTTTTATTAAAAATAGTACTGATAAAACCACATGCCACCATGTATGACTTTTTTCAGCAACTTCTGTGCTTATCTTCGAAAATTTGATATTATTAGAGGCATGTGTGACAAAGGGAAATAGTTAAGATAACTTACATGTTTAAAAATGAACAAATTGGAAATTTGTTCTAAAAGTTGTTGTCTACAAAGAAGGAATAATGTATTGTGTAATACAACTTGCGTTGAAACAATATTTCATGTTTTTAAATGTTATTTTATATATTTAACAAAAAAGAAAATTTTTCTCAAAAAGCCATGAGACAAAGTAAAAAGTAAAAGGTTTTTGCAACGAAATATTTTTATTGGATTATTAAAAATATTTTTCATCGAATGAATAAGTAAATAAATTAACAAATATTTAAGCTGAAACACAGCAAATGAATAAATAAAAAAATGTATTAATATATGAGAAAAAAAATGAGCGAATAAAATAGCGAAGAAAATGGATACAAGGGTGAATGAAAAAGTAAAGGGAAAGAATTGAGTCAATAAATTAAGAAATACGTAATCTTAAGTGGTTTAATAAATTAATTAATACATAAACGAAATGAACTGTTTCACTTTGCCCCATCCAGTTTGACTTCCGTGCACTTGACACATTGCATTGGACATTTAAAATCAAAATATGCCTATTATGAACTAAAAATTGACTGCACTGAACTTCAGTAGACCCTAATTAATACTTAAAATAGTAATCACAAGAATTTATGATTTTACAGTAACAAGAAATATTCTTTATAAAACACAATATTTCACAATATGTGTACCAAATTTTAAAAACGAACTTCTGTTATTTTTTCCGTTGATATTTGAAGCTATTTATTTTCGACTGGAACCAACTATGTATTGAGGAACTTAATTAAAGTATTGATAAATAGCTAGTACTGCAAACTGAAAATATTTTACCATTTCACTTTGCCCCGTTCTTTCCCTTTGACTCACGTTCCCAGACATGCCGTTAAATCGAAAAGTTTTAGGGGGGTTAAATCGAAAAGGGTATTTTGTACACTATAACCCGTAAAACTAGTTTTTCATTGACTGAAATAGTTGAAATACCGCATTTAAGACATAAAAATAGTACTGATAAAACCAGGGCCGAATTTAGCTCTTTGCCGCCCCTTAAATCTGCCGCCCTCCTCCTCATATATATATACATATATATATATATATATATTAGTATTATTGTTACTACTTTTCCAGGCAATCTATAAAATGATTGGAATCTCTGCGGAAGCTTTAAATCTGTAAGAGGCCTGGAGAAATTATGTTATTTTTTGTTCCTTTCAAAAACTTGGTGAATTAAAATATTTTTTGTTTTCAACAATTATTTTCTACTTTTGGTATTAGTATTGAGAGCCACCTATTTTAAACATTTTCATGAGGCAAAGATACAGGTTACAAGGTAAAATTAACAAAGACAGAGTTCAGTTCATTTTTTCGTTTACAAAAGTATTAGGACATAAAAACGTTTTTTATAATAAAAAAAAATATTCAATGTAAGTAAAACATCTTTAAAGATTAACGCTAAGCCAGAATGCAGGTTGTTAATGCGTTATCTTGTTGATGCTTTTTTAATTAACATTCAAATGTAATACATAAATTGTAACAATCCAATTCTTGCGTTTTGAAACGAAACTTACAATGAAAAAAAAAAAACAATACATATTGAAATTCAAACAAATATTTTAAAGTGGGCAAAGTAAAAGTAATTGAACTGTGATCTACATGATGATGGCTTGCGCGAAAAAGTCAGTCTGCAGTGATTCAAAGCAAATGTAATATTTTTCACTTTCATCGTTAAGTATTTGCAAAGAAAAATAATTTAAAGTTCTACGCAGTTTTTCAGTGTTTTAATAATGGTTATTTTATTGTTTAATGACTTTACACTTACTTAATGCGAAAAAGCTTTCCTTCGAGCCTTCTTTTGAGCAAAATCCTCTATGATGGTACTGTAATCAATTTTTGATGCAATTTG
>JAXGGA010008471.1:0-17500 GCA_038373865.1 Uloborus plumipes
TGTTTGGCAAAGAGAAAAGTCTGTTTAGACTATTTATGCCTGCTTGTATTAAAAACGAAGAGATTTCTTGAGTGTAGAATTTGTAATCATATCATGAAAAATTTACAATTAAAAGTATGATAGCAGATACTTATAAAACGCAAAGTAGCAATTTGTATTGGGAAGGGTGAATATTTAAAATAATTAAAATCAGATAAAAAGTAAATTAATATGTATATTCAGGACTTTCAGAAAATAAAAGAATGATTGCCAAGTTTTTGGATGATCTCAAATTGTTTTACACCTGAATTAGTAAAATAATAAAAGATATCTTTAAAGATCTCTATCCAATCATTTGAAACATTTAACTGTCAATTATAGTAGCAGGGGTCTGGCCAGAGGAAATTCGGGTCCGTTAACGGACCATTCACAAAAATACGATCAAGCAAAACGGACCCATCACAAAAATACGATCGAGCAAAACGGACCCATCACAAAAATACGATCAAGTAAAACGGACTCTTCACAAAATGCTGATCAAACAAAACGGACATTTCACCCATTATCCATTCAAAAAGCAAATCGAATATCAAAATAACTCATAGCATATTTCTGTGTAAAAGCCCAAAATTTTTGGGCCTTTTCTGAAGTTAAAGAAGGAAATTTCTTATCCGCCACTTTTTCTGAAAAAAAAAAAAGTTGGCACACTTCCTGTCTGCTATGCTCCGGCTTCTTTTAAAGAAATTAACAACTTAAAAAAGGTAGTTGTTTTGCTTTAATAGTTCTGCTTGTTTGTTTCATCATATGCAAGTCAAAAAGGTTTGCTGTGATGTTGCTGTTATAGATTTCTCTGGAAATGCAGAGTAAGGATTTTTCTCCCAGCTCTCCACTTAAACAAAAAGGAATTAACAACAATTGCAATTATCTACGAAATGAACTTAGAACTGCAAACAGATAGCTAGGGTTGGAGAAAAAATAGGATTGCTTCTGATAGAGTGACCAGCTATTTAAAATTATCGCCATCTGACGTTTTTGGTGCAACTTTTTGACCTTATTTTGGTAGGAAATCATTAGTATTAGTATATTATTCTTTTTTTTAATTTGATGCTTGCAAGGGCGGTGTTTTGGTTATATTCAGGAATAATTTATGTACTTTTCTGTTTGTTTTGCTATGTCTCACTACTTTCGTGTTTTTTTCCGCCGAATTTTTTTAGCGAATATGTCGGTGGTTATTAAAGACATTCATCATATAAACCTGATGAAATGTAATTCTAAAATTATTTGACTTTGATAAATTATTCTATTTACCGTTTTTATACTTCTGAGGTTTTCATTTTGAAAAATGCCTCTCTGCATCCGATATGAAAATCTAATTTTACTTATTTTTCGAGCTAATTACTCTTTGTTAGGAGGCAAATAAATGAAAATTCGCTTTATTTTTTGTTCAGATCATTATTTTATAATTTTTAAAGCGAAATTAACTTCTTTTATGAGTCTAAATGTTAAACACTGGATGGATAATTTCATTTTATTTTTCAATCAATTGTGTCAACAGATATTAATAATATGTTTATCATAAACTTTTAAAGTGCCGTTTTAATTTTTTTTGTCAAAATGAACTCGTTTACATGCCGTTTTTATGCGTTTGATGCACTTTGAAAACTGCAATCTCTTTGCATCCGTTACAGGAATCGGATTTTTCGCATTTTTGATGTTTGATACGCTGTTTTAAGAGGAAAATAAATGAAATTCACTTTTATTTTTTTGTTAAATTCAAAAAAAAAAAAAAATTTTTTTTTTTTTGCTTTTTTTTTCAAAATTGTTTGATTTTCACAAAATTAATTGATTTTTCACAAAATTATTTAGTTTTTCACAAAAAAACGGACCCTGTGAAAAATCCTGGACAGACCCCTGAGTAGTACCATAAGCCAATGCTGAAGTTGGACAAAAAGTGTTTGGAACAATCCACTTTTTAACAGTGTAGATGTCATGATCAACAAATTTTTGTAATGTAAAAAAAGAAGTTCGCTTAGATTACTTATGTCTGCTTTAATTCAAAAAGAAAGCAGATATTTATTTACTGAAAGAACGCAATTTGCAACCAATTTACTCTAAGTTGCATTATTTTTACAATAATAAGCCAAATATTTTTCTGCATGCTAAACCAACTGCAGCACTGCCATGAGCAATTAATGGGGGAGAAACCTCAGTATTCTATAATGACTGCATTTTTTTCTATTTATAAATATTTTTTTCAGTGTTTTTAACAATATTCTTATGTTCAACTTCTAATTTCAGATTGATGAGAACTATGTTGGCGTCCCTCCGCCAGTACAAGTCTCGATTAAAAATCTTAATGATAACATCAACAAGCAATTTCTTGATGATATGTTGAAAAAATATGGAGATGTGGAACATTCTCAAATATATTATCATCCTAAAACAAGAAAACATCTCCGTTTGGCTCATGTCACTTTTACTACTGTTCATGCTGCTAAGTTGTGTGTCGACAAATTAAATATGAGCACTGTCATGGGGGATATCCTTAGTGTCTATTTAGATCCATTTGGTAAGTGTAATTTACAGTATTAGTAGTCTCTAAAATATTTGCTATTTAGGGCTGGCTCCTCCAGGAATTACTGAAAAATATGACTGTTCTTGGTGGCTAAATTTTTCCACTCTTTGGAAGGCAAAAAAAATTACATAATTTTTATGCCTTTATATGAAGTAAAGGAAGTACAGTAGCATTCATAAAAAGTTACTCAAATTTTAACTTTAAATTTCCGTTTAAAACAGATAGGTAGGTTCATCCCAATAGGAGGTTACAGGAGGTAACTGATCTTCAAAAAATGTCCTTTTCCACAAATTAAAAATTGCAATTTTAAAATGCAGAATTGCTCCTTTTTATTAGATGTATGTACGTGAGCATGAGTATATTTTATCGTTCAGCAAAGTTTGGAGTTTCATTTGGCAAATTGAAAAGATCCTCCCTTCCAAAATGGTAAGTTCATCACCTCCCCACAGACTTGAATCAATTTTAAGCACTTTTTCAAGCTGTCAGGGATGCCCACAATTTACATTTTTCGTAATACAAGCTGTTTCTTCACTTGTCGGTATACCCTGCAATCAATCATTCTTGAAATGTTTTCTTCTTGACTTGCTTTACCAATTTCTTAAGCAATATCTGAAACATAGGGTCAATGACCTGGTGCATAAGCAGATTCATATTTTCAAGTAAAAGTGAAGATCAGAGAATTTGGAACAAAATTATGAGAACTTATGAAAAAATTAATGAATTGCTGCTTGTGGCCATAAAATACTATTATATTTGTTACTTCTAAATTTGTGAACAGCGATTAATATTATGTTGATAGAGTGATTGTTTCTATATCACGGATGATTATGTTCTGGTTACACACCAGGATTTCGGTCTTTGTGTTAATACTGGAAATCTGGTGTTTATCATCATGATTTTGTCACCCTACCTCCAAACCCCCCCCCCCTCCCCCTCTTAACGTTTCTGCACTCATAACATGAGCATTAATATTCATCGTCTAGACCTGTTAAAATGCAACTCAAAAAAATTATGTAGCAAAGACATTGGTGGAGGACTAAAGATTTCTTGTGAATCAGTGGTGAATGTAGATTCTCTAATTTTGGTTTTTAACTATATAACATATAGCACGTTTTATTTTAGCCCTAAATTAAGTTAAATTTGAAACTAAGTATTTTACTTTACTTGCTTTTGTAAATTTTCATATCAAAGAGCATTTTGCTGAGAGATTTCAGTTTTATAAGTTTTGTCTCAGATTTTAATGCTTCAGGTTATGTAGCAAGGGTGGAAAAGTGGAAATTTTAGACAACTCTTAATTAAACAAAACCATGTACTTTTGAACCTCTACAGTTTTGCTTATAATACATTTTTGTGTGATCTAGTAAAATATTTACTAATAATTTGCTGTAGCTTTTTACGTTAAAAGATACTTTAGACATTTTTCTGTTAATGAAATAATTTTTTCAAATTTTATTTTAGGTAAAGATTGTACAAGAATATTTGATGAAATTGTTTCTGGGAGAACTAGAACTATATCAATGGGTGAAGAACCACCTGTTATTTGTGACCCTAGACGTAGAATGTCTTATGATAAAGTTCTTCCTAAAACAAATGAAAGAGATTTAAGTGCATTAAACAAAATGAAACGTGATTCTCATAGACCATATAATCCTGATGTTTTGACACCTGTTGGGTCTGATTTTGGCTTTGGATCTGAAAGTATAATAAGTAGTCATATGTCTGACAGGAGCATGAGTATGCAATCTGATATGAGTTACCATTCATCGCATTCTACTCCCAGTCAACTAAGTTATGATTCTGGATTTGGCTATAAGTATGGTACTCAAAACCAAATGTGTCAAAACAAAGTACCCTCCCATTGTACAAATACACATAGTAACAGTTCTTGGGATAATAAAAGGCCAACAAATTCTTGGGGAGAAGCCTCTTCTTCTTGGGAGGATAGCAGCTCACCAGCTTGGGACGTACGCAACACTAAAAGACATGTGACGCCACCCACAACTCCTGTAGCTGTGCCAAAGCAAAGTCCCATACGTGAAAGTTTGGATTCACGTATTGAATTATTGCTGAAACAAAATGATGGTAAAAACATTTTTTTAGACTTAGGAGCTGTTTCTGCACAGATTGGCGATGTGTCACTTGCAGATTCTTCTAAGAATGATGAGCGAAAAGTAATGGGACCTCCTTCGTCATGGCTCCCCGATCCTCCTCTACCACCAGATTCGTCTCCTCTTCCTCCTCTGCCTGAATCAGATGAATTGCCTCCTCCACCTCCGGAAGAAGAGGATGAGTTAGTTCTTTTATCAACACCTCCTTCGCCATTTCAAAGTTTTTCAGACTATCACAAGTGGGCTGTTATTACAGCTGAAGTTGATGCAGGAAAAGTAAAATCTTTGTCTGACATTGCTAATCTTAAGGATGCTCATCTGGAGCGACCTATACCTTTAAAAGGTGTACGTTTATCTGGAATAAATTTAAAATCCAGCAATTTAGACATTGAGAAACTGGATGACTCCCCCATACTACAAGATGGGGGGGATTCAACTCCAGTTAGAGATGAGTTGCCCATTGAAGATGATGATAAAATGTCATTATCGCCATTAAGTGATGGAGAAGATAAACTGGAATTGCATATACCTACAATAATCAATGGGACAACCCATGGGACAACACCACAAAAAGCACCCATAAATCATGTACATACTGCATCTGTAGGAGTAGACTGTTTTAATGCTTTATATGCTGCCCAAAACTCTAATACAACCATGTATCATAATTCAGACTCTGCTTCATATCTGAACTATGGGAGTGCAGGCTCTACGGTTTATCCCGGTCCTTCTAGTGGTGCATCCATCTATTCTGCGAACACTGCAACTCAGTTTTCTACTCAGAGTCTGTATCCTTCTTCAACTGCTGCACCTATTCCTCCTTCATCTGCGGTTCCTCTACCTCCACCACCACCTCCTCCGTCTTCGGTTGCATTGCAGTCCTCTGCTGTTTCGCTTCCGCCACCCACATCTGCTGTTCCATTGCCTCCTACAGCTGTAGCTGCTGCCTCCTTACCACCCAATGCTGTTGCACCTCCTCCACTTCCACCTACCTTGCCATATCTTGGCAGAAGTCCTTCCCAGCCTTCTTCAAGCCATCCCATGTATCCTAGCGAGCAAGTGCAAATGATGGCACGTATGGGCATATGGAAACCCGGAATGGGATCTAGCATGGCATCTGCTCCTACAACTTTTCGATCTGGTGACTACAGTCAAACTACTTATCCACCAGGAACTTATCAGCCTTCAAGCTCATACCCTACCTCAACTGTGCCATTGCCACCAAATATTGCAGAACTCATTTCCAGGCCACCTCCAGGCTATCCATCTGCATTACCCCCTGCTCTCCCACCATTTTTACCAAATAGATTTATACAGCCACCACCCATTATCGATCCACATGCACCAACTGTAAATGGTGTAGTGTCATGTATTATCAAAGAAATGAAACAAGTAATGAAAAAAGACATTATTAAGAAAATGGTGGAGGCTACTGCATTTAAACGCTTTGAACAATGGTGGGACGAACAAGTACATCTAGAAAAAGTAAGTTTATCAAAAGTTATATGTATAATATGTTTATCTCCATTTATGTGTACTACATTTGATAAAATTGTTTTCTGCATTTTTCTGTTAAATCTTTAACAATAAAATTAAAACTCTTAAGCTTTGAAACGCTTACAAACTTATTTCTCTTAGAGTTTGATTTCAATCAAGGTGGTTACAACAGTTCTTTAATTCTTTTGTTTGTGTTACAGTTGAAATCCCAAGGTGGTGTGTTGGACAAAACACCCGAGAAAGCTCAAGCTCCAGTGTTTTCATCCCTTAGTGCTCTCTTCGACAAAAATCGAAGTCAATCATCTTTTGGTTTTAGTATGGAAGGTACTGGTATTGGACTTGGATTAAGAGCTACCATGCCAAGAATGCCTTCATTCAGGGTAAGCAACTTATATATTTATTATTTATATATCTGTCTTTGGTAAATAAGTATGCATAGTCCATGCTTTTATAACTGCGTTTAAGCAGAGTTCAAAAGTTCTAAAAGCAAGAAGGCTAAAATTGAAAAAAAAAACAAGTTTTAGAAAAGTGCTAAAATGTTGAAAGTTAATGAACATGTTCACATCTTTCTGAAGACCTCCAATCAAAAACTAAATTGAAAGTTCAGCATGATCTAAATTGGTATGAATCCCAAGCACCTCAGATTATCTGGACTCAAATGTACAAACTTTGAAAAATTAGTGCTTCAGGATTACAGATATTTTTGCTGCACTTTATCAGTGCAGTAAATGTTCAGAGCTATTAATAATAAGTAGAAATCACCAAATAATGTTCTTTGACTGCTGTTTAGCATTCAAAGTAGTTAATAAAGCTTTAATGCAGGCTAAGCTGCATTTTCACAAAAATATGTAATAATATGAAAATTCTGAACTGTTTCTAGTATTGCAGGGGTAGAAAATTTGCTCCAATTGTTCCCAACTGCTCCGATTTTAAAATCCTACTACATTCGGCTCCAAGAATGGTGAAATTCGCCGATTCTGCTCTTGCTTGCTCCGAAAAAAAGAAATTTCCTGCTTTGTATTTAAAAATTAGCCAGAGTTGCTAACAGTATGAAACTACAAAGATTACTACATTATGTTCCAAAAACAATGAAATTTGCCAATTTTACCCCACCCTGCATCCGAAAATAAAAAGTTGCAATTTTTACTTTTAAGAGCATCCCAAAAGATTTTCCAATCTGGAAAAGAAGTTTATACCGATTTTCAGCAACATGTCATAAAATCGTGAACTGTTTCTTTCTTTTTCATCGCAGTTCAGTCAGTTTTGACGGAAGACATCCTTAATTCAGCTGAATCTCGCACATTCCTCTACTAATGCATTGAACGTTAGGCTCTAGCAAATTAAAGGCGTTTAATGGGAAAGTACTTTTGCGCTGTCTTAAGGACGCCCCGCTCACTTCATTCATTCATTCATTCATTCATTTGTTGCTAATATATATATTTATTAATTTACTTTTTTTATGCATTTAAGATAATTAAAAAAACAATTCTAACAGTTAATTTTCTTCATTTCTTGCTCATATATAAGTAAAACCTATGTTCTAGAATCAGGGCAATACTGTATACGTGCTTCGATAATTACAGGTCATTCTTAAAACTTCAATACTTTTGCATCCTAAAATTGTTTCAATTACAGGGTTGCCACAGGATACTTAAATGCTACTTTTTGCTACTTTTTTGGACACAAGGCGACTTTAGCTACTTTTTTATGCAAAAACAGGCCCAAAAGCTACTTTTTTTCACTGAATCTGCTTTTTTGGAGACTTTTTCTCCCTGACGTAAGTTTTCTTTTGAAACACCTGGAGATTTTCTCTCACCCGTGGTTTTAAATAATTACCATTCCAAGAATAAAACCTTTATGGGCTGCACCGATCCACTGCATCCAATCAACAAGTTGGGTGTGGCTTAAGTGATGCGAAAACGAAAGTCAATCTTGTATGGAACTGATTTGTATACTTCGTACATTATTGATATCTACGCTTTTCCAGAAGCTGAAACCTTATACAGTGCGATGCAAAAGAGTAGACAAAATGCAAATATATGAATAAAAAGAAAACTATTCAGTGAAATGCTTTCAAATTTCTGCTGCAGGTAGACAATATTGTCCCAAATACGTGTCTGGAGTTTTTAAAAAAATAACCGAAACAGAAATCGGAAATTTCAAAAAACTTTTTTTTTTGTGCTTTTTTTGCTGTTGCAAAAGTTTAGACAAAATTCAGATTTTATGCAAATATCTCTTGAAAGGTAATTGTTGGAGGAAAGGTGGGACTTTTTGTTTCGACTATAAGGTGCAGAGATTGCTGAATGAATAATCAAACTTCCATATCTCTGTAGTTCTCGTGTAAAGAAGAAGAAATGTTTGTAAGCCGAAGTTTGGAAATGAATCCACTTTGCTAATTTTTCGTCTTTTAAATTGGCCCTACTATGATAGTACATTATTTTTTACTTCGTGGAGAGCAAATTCAGACCTGTGATCAAAAAGCCCAAGAAAAATTATATTTCTTAAGGATGAAGGAATTGTAAAAACGGCTCAAACTGGCGATTCGCCCCTTAATCCTACAAAACTTCTACTTGGGTCAAAAACAGCATGTGACAGGTAAGTAGATGAACAACTGAATCGGGATGCCCCCCCCCCCCCCCAAAAAAAAAAAAGAAAAATTGTGCTTGCGCCTCTTCGGAAACAGTGTCCCAAATAAGCCAGATTTTAATGGTAAAAGGAGCACAGCTTATGCTCATCAAATCTTTTCTCCAGTCAAGCTAATAGAGTTATAATCCATCTAAGCTACCCAAATTTTAATAATTTTCGTCAGAGAAAGTAACATTCATTTTTAGTCACATTTAGTCTCATGGTAATAGTGAAGTAGAGAGGGGGTTTTCAATATCCAGGATAGCTCTATCGGAAGATAAATCTTGGATGTCGGGACGTGTATTGAATGACAGGCTTATTATAAGATGCTCTGAAGCGCTATTCTACAGTTTCACAATTCCAAATTGATAAGGCACTTTTAATTTAGCTTATGGTGCATGCAAATCATACCAGTTCTACCTTGTAGACCAGAAGAAAGAGAAGGAAGAGCAATTGTGAGATTAGAAAAAGAAAATGAAGAAAAGTTGAAACAAAGAAAAATAGAAAAAGAAAAGCTGTCAAGTTTGAAGGGATCTGTTAAAAAGTTAGAAGAAAAAGTCAAACTAGTAAATAGAGAGAGAAAGGAAACTCAAAAATCAGCTGATGTACTTTTTAAACAGGCAAACCAGAGGCGAAAATCAGCTATTGAAGCAAAAGACATTGAAAGTATTAGAATAGCGAGAAATAGGGAAAGAGAAATTAAATTAAATTGCTCAGGGAACAAAAGTAAAACTACTTTGATAGAATCATTTTTCTGTAAAAAACCAAAAAAAAAAAAAGATTTTCGGAGTAATATTTCTGTATTTATATGAGTATATTATTATTATTTCTTTTGAATGGGGAAGGGGGGCAGCAGTCTTGTAAAGTAAGTAACCTCAATTGTACTCTTTTGTTGTTTTTTTTTCCTCATTTGTACCTTTTATCTTATGCATTAGTTCAAAATATGTTTATTTTTCTGAACTTGTTTTAAAGCATTACTCATGGTCATGATTCAGTTTAGCTTGTCACATGTTTCTATTCAGCTTCTTTGCACCTTTTTTTTTTTTTTTCATGGCTACTTTTTATGCAACTTTTTTTTATTTTGAAGGCAACTTTTTTGCTACTTTTTTAGCGTTTTTAGGCGACTTTTGCTACTTTTTTGTGACATTTTTCCTGTGGCAACCCTGCAATTATTATGGAAAGTGTAAATCATTTTAGCCTATACTACTTTAAATAACTTTATTTTATGCTTTTTTTAATGGTCTCTGTATTTTATTATTTAAAACTTGTTAGCATTGCTTTTTAGAACTTCCAGTATTAAAATAAATGTTGAAATAAGTTACAAACTGATGCATTGTAATGTAGCTTTTAATGAGCAAAACAGGTGTTACTAACATTTTTTATCTACAAAATTCAGTTAGACTTTAAAGATTAGAATAGTTTTTTGAAAACTGTTATTGTGCTTAAGGTTTCAATTATTGTGCATCTTGTAAATATTTCAGTCAGTCATTTTAAAAGTTAAAAATTATTTTAATCAAAGCTAATTTAACTTAGCTTATTTTATTTTTTATTGCAGAATTTTACATTTTTGATTAGATTTTAGTTCTATCAGCACTCAGTTAAAATATTTGTTTCAATTTATTCATTCATCTGAAGTATTTCTTTTTTTCCTTTTCTATAAAATAACTTCATTCCGATAACAATAAATTATTAAATTTACTAACTTTTGAGTTCTATAAGATTCAAAAATATTTGCATGGATGTGATTTATGTTAACCCCCTGTAGATATTTTTTTCAAATATTATCCCAATTTCTTACATTATGAAAAGTTTCTGAAGTAGATATGTGTATGTGTGTAATATATATATATATATATTGCATACAATTTGTAAGAGATAATGTTTAACAGGGGATGTTAACCTTTTAAAAGTTACGTGGACCTGCTCCAAAATATTAATTTAACTTGCTCCCAAATTGCTCCAAAAATTGATTCTTGATTTTCCATCCCTGGGTATTGTATTAAAAAACTAATTTTATAAAACTTTGATTTAAAGGAAATCCTCATTTGAAATAGTAAGGAATTAAATTGAAAATTCATGTTTTACTTTAATGTAAACAAAACTTTTTGAAAAAACATCAGATATCTTACATCTAATGTTATCTATGTTCCTAAATGGCAACCAGACTAAAATATTAATTTTCTATCTACTGCAGTTTAGTGATGTATGTTTTTCATTTCCTTTTTCTTATTTGAATTATATATATATATATATATATATATATATATTTATTTATTTTGTATTTTCAGCGAAAGATTATAAAGCCACCTTCTCCACCTCGCCTTGATGATGATGACAGTAAAAAAGCTGAAGAATCAGGTTAATATTATTTTTGAATTTTTATTGGCAGAATTAATGTGGTTCTTAAACATCCTTCATTTTAGAAAGAAAATCATTTCTTTAAAATATCTTAATGTATGCACATATTTATAGAGTATACGTATTAAAAATTTTTTGCAAAACATACAATACAAAAGCAACTAAGTTGAATTGTGTCTCAATGTTTATTTTCAAGAAGCTTCATGGTTTCTAGAATTGTGTTGTATATACGTGAGAGATCATCAATTACTCATGATAATTTATTAAAAAGTTAATTATTAAATGGCTAAATTATTTTAAAAGTCTTTGAAAATATTTGAGAAAATCCTACTGTAAAATTCAGTTACATGGCTTCTCTTGGTTAAAGAAAACTTTTGATGAAGTATTTATTGTATATTATTTCAGTCTACATATACCTATCTCATTTTCTTTTTGCATTATTCAGGTTTGTTTTGAGTATTTGGTAGAGATATTGTATAGTCACTCAGATGTGGTGTAAAAAAACTGGTTCCAGGAAACTGAAAGTCTTCTCCTGACGTCACTATTTTTCTGCTTTTGATTTTTCTGCATTAATTGGTTATTGAGTTAACTTCAAAATGTTTTCATAATTTTATATTTATGCTGCAGTCAAAATTAAGCATCCTTGTTCCATTATTATACTTCCATTTGTATATTGGTTATATTTAAGTCATTTTGTAACCTAATTAGAACAAAGTATACTTAAAATTACTGTATTTATAGATACAGAAGCAGAAAAGGTGAAGTCTGACACAGAAGCTTCTGACACGGAAGCTTCTGTTGGTCTAAAAAAGCGAAGAGTAGTGTTTTCATCAGAAGATGAACAGAGCTCACAGGAAAGTGAAAGTGAAAAGGCAGATTCTGGTAAGCAGACATCATATTTGTATGCTCTTATACTATCTTTACAATTACTTTTTTGTTCTTTAAGTGACTGATTTAACTTTTTTTGCATTTACTAAATTTGTCTTCAACCTTTAATAGCTAAAATTTTCTAAGAATTAAAACTTTGGTGAATGTTTCGTACTGAGTGCTATATGGGGCTATAGGGAGGGAGTCCCTAACTATAACATTGTATTTAACTACAAGTAACAGGCAGGCCACTCAACTGGAAAACAGAGAAAATCTGGAATACTCAAGGAATTCTCTAAAACCTGGAAATGTCAGGGGATTTCGCAGAAAACCTGGAATTAAAAAAAAAAGTTCAACGTTTCCCGCTCTATTGTGTAGTCAGTCTTTCACTTGAATTGGCCTTTAATAGTCAGGCAGTTTAAAATTCCATCAGAATGTAGTTTAAGTGTTTCATCTTTTAACATTTATTTAAAAGGGGTCAGGACGAAATTGAGGGAAATGCCCAGGCTTTCAAGTTTTTATTTGTTCTCTTGAGTTGCTCGGGTAAAAATTTTTAGAGAATTTGTTCCACATGTAAATTATCCTCTCAACCATGTTTGGAGAGTGTAGTTGAGTGTCCCTCCCCCCCCCCCCCAACACAATTCATAAATTAATTCAAAATAAATATTAAATATGGTAATAAAACCATAACCCTAAATTTCATCCCTTACCAAAATATAAACTATCACTATCAACAACAATCCAATATACATCCCCAACCCACCCACCCAAAATAACCAACAAAAAAAAAAA
The DNA here is from genome assembly GCA_038373865.1 of Uloborus plumipes. Taxonomy (NCBI): domain Eukaryota; kingdom Metazoa; phylum Arthropoda; class Arachnida; order Araneae; family Uloboridae; genus Uloborus; species Uloborus plumipes. Next base: position 12,802 of record JAXGGA010008471.1, read on the forward strand.
CACAATTTAATCCCCCAACCCCCCCCCCACCATCTATATTTCTATCCATCACTCTCTCTCTCTCACTCACCACTCTCAACACACTCGCTCTACATAGAATCACACAAATGATCTAGACTCTCTCTCTCTCGCTCACTGTAGATTACTAAACTCTTCTCATCCACCACTCCCATCCCTTCCTACAAGACTACGATATACTCACACCTTATATCTATACATTATCATCCAAATCCCCTCACACTCTCATCATAAACCTTCTCCTCCTCCTACACCCCTAACCCTCCCTAAAACCTACACCTCTCAATCCACACTCACATCATCTCTCTCTATCCTACCCCAATCCCTCCCCCTTTTACCTCCAAAAAACATCCCACCATAAATACTAAGACCTCCAGATTACACTATAACATAAATACACCAACTCCAAATAAACACTCATTTAACAACCCAACTCTAAAAACCCTCCTAAAAATTAAACCCCCCAACCATCAACACCTAACCGCACCAAACTACTCAAAAACCACACCTTCTATCACTCTACAATAACCCATTTGTTATTCAATAAACAACCCCATCATCTCCTCACATTCCCAATCACTTATATACACACCTCACTCTGCTCTTCAACCCACCCCAAATCATCCAATATAACTCTCTCCCCATCACTCGCCACTCATTTCCTTCACACATATAGATAGAGATATCCCCCCAACCTAGAGAGAGACTTACTAAATCATACCTCTTAAAAACCCAATAAACCATCCAACCCCCCTATACTTCTTTCTACACTCCTCTCCTAACACTAACATACTACCAACCTACCCATATATCATCAGTCACGCTCAATATGAGAAAAATTAAAACTACCTCTCCATAATTTATAATCCAACCCACCATTCCCATCCCACCCAAACCAAAAAACCCCAAACCAACCCTCATCTCACCCCACAACTCTCATCACATATACAAATGTCAATTAATTATTATATCAACAAAAACACACCTCTCATATAAACCATCCCATGTAAACGTATTCCAAATAAACAACCCTAATAAATTTCACATCGCAACTTTTATTACCCAAATATATGAGTAGAAACCCTCGCTCTCCTCCTATTTCCTTCGCCCCCCCACCCTCCCTCCTCCCTCCATGCCGTGTGTGTAATCACACCCATCTTATAAACCTAAAACCAATACACAAGATCATACACACACTCACACTCCACGCTACTCGAGAGACTGCTCGCGCTACCTGTGTGTGTTGTGTGTGTCTCGCAAAGATAGATACCTTATTCGGTTAAAATACCTCGATCTCACTCATAATAAATTTCGAATCCAAACGCTTCTTCACCTTGTCATAAAAACCCATTTATACCCCTTTTATACTGACAAACTTACTCACAATCTAATACATGACACAACCACCTTTTTGACGGGCCTTTTAGACGATATTCCAATCAGAAGAAAGAACGATACTTTGTGCCCTCTACCTCTATCTGATGACGCAGTCGTGCAGATTTGTGTTTCGCAACAGCAACACGGTCGCTCGCTCTCAGAGCCGAAAAATGGAAGTAAGTGATGAACTGGAGGATATCTCTGAAGGAGAACTCCCACCGAGTGACAAAGAAGAACTTGAGATAAACCCCCAAAAAAAAAAAAATCGGGAAGCCACTCCTCTTATCTCCCCCCCTTTCTCCCTCAAAAACCCACCCCCCCACCCCATCACCTCCTCCCCACCCCTAAATAACCATACAGAACCCCCCTCAACCCCCAACACTACCCCCAACTCCAATACACCCACCCATCACCACACATCCACAACACCAAAACAACACAATACCACACCACCCCTCACACAAACACATAGACCCCTCCCACCTCACTCAAACATTCCACCCTAACAACACTCTAAATTCACACATCCTAAAAAATCACCTCCCCCCACCAACTTTAACCATCCTCACAACCACCCACAATCCACTACCAATACCACCCCAACACACTCTCACACCACAACAAACCCCCTCCCAACACCCAAACTCCTCCCCAAATCAAACTCACCACCCCCCCCCCCACAAACACCAAATCCAAACCTCCCCCAAATCTCCAACCAAACAACTCCCTACCCCAACCACCCCCTCACCTCACCTACACACAATCCCAACATCCCCACCTCTCCAACACAACACCCCCACCCACCCCACCCCAACCCACCCCACACCACCCCCACCCCCCCCACCCCACCCCCCCACACCCACAACCCACACCACACCCCCCCAACCCCCCCCAACCACACACCACCCCCCCACCCCCACCAACCACCAACCCAACAAACACCAACCCCCCCCACCCCCACACCCCCCACCACCCCCCCCCCCCACCCCCCACCACACAACCACCAAAACCCCCACCCAACCCCACCCCCACACCCCCCAACCCACCCCACCACACCCCCCCACACCCCACCCCCCCACCACCACCCACACCCCACCCAACACCACCACCCCACCCCACCCCCCCCACCCCACACCCCCCACCCACACCAACCACCCACACCCCACCACCCCCACCCACCAACCACCCCCCAACACCCACCACCCACCCCCCACCCACACCCACCCCCCACAACCACCACCAAACCCCCAACCCCCACCCCACACCCCCCCCACCACCCCCAACCACCACCCACCACCCCCACCCACCACACCCCCCCCACACCCCCACCCACACCCCCACACCACACCCACACCCACCCCCCCACCACCACAACCCACCCACACACCCCCCACCCCACCCCACCACCCCCCACCCCACCCACCCCCCACCACCCCCCCCACACCCCCCCCCACCACCCCCACACACCCCCCCACCCCACCCCCACCCACACCCCCCACACACCCCACCCCACCCACCCCCCCCCCCACCACCCCCACACCCACCCCACCCCCACCCCACCCCCACCCCCCACCACCCCACCCCCACCCACCCCCAACACCCCCCACCACCCCCACCCCCCACCCCACCCCCACCACCACCCCCCCCCCACCCCCCCCCCACCACCCCCACCCCCACCCCCACAACCCACCACCCCCCCACACCCCACCAACCCACCCCACCCCCCACCCCACCCCCCCCCCCACACCCCCCCACCCCCACCCCCAACCCCCCACACCCACCCCCCCCACCACCCCCCCCCCACCCCACCCCCCCCCACCCCCCCCCCCACCACCCCCCCACCCCCCACCCCCACCCCCCCCACCACCCACCCCCACCCCCCCACACCCCCCACCCCCCACCCACCCCCACCCCACCCCCCCCACACCCCACCACCCCCCACACCCCCACCCCCCCCCCCCACCCCACCACCCACCCCACCCCCACCCCCCCCACCCCCACCACACCCCACCCCCACCCCCCCAACCCCCACCACCCCCCCACCCACCCACCCCCCCACACCCACCCCCCCCCACCCCCCACCCCCACCCCCCCCACCCCCCCACCCACCCCCCCCCCACACCCCCCCCACCCCACACCCACCACCCCCCACACCCACCCCACCCCACACCCCCCCCCACCCCCCACCCACCCCCCACCCCCACCCCCCCCCCACCCCCCACCCCCCACCACCCCACCCCACCCCCCACCCCCCCCACCACACCCCCACCCCCCCCCCCCACACCCCCCACCCCCACCCCCCCCCACCCACCCCCCCCCCCACCCCACCCCCCCCACCCCCACCCCACCCACCCCCCCCCCCCCCCCACCCCCACCCCCCCACCCACCCACCACCCCCCCCACCCCCACCCCCCACCCACCCCCACACCCCCCCACCCCCACCCCCCCCACCCCACCCACCCCACCCCCCCCCACCCCCCCACCCCCCCCCCACCCCCCACCCCCCCCCCCACCCCCACCCCCCCCCCACCCCCACACCCCCCCCCACCCCCCCCCCCCCCACCCACACCCCCCACCCCACCCCCCACCCCCCCCCCCACCCACCCCCCCCACCCACCCCCCCCACCCCCCCACCCCACCCCCCCACACCCCCCCCCCCACCACCCCACCCCCACCACCCCCCACCCCCCCCACCACCCCCCCCCACCCCCCCCACCCCCACCCCCCCCCCACCCCCACCCCACCCCCACACCCCCCCCCCCACCCCCACCCCCACCCCCACCCACCCCACCACCCCCCCAACCCACCCCCCCACCCCCCCCCCACCCCCCCCCCCACCCCACCCCACCCCCACCCCCACCCACCCCCCCCACCCACCCCACCACCCCCCCCCCCACCCACCCCCCCCCCCCACCCACCCCCCCACCCCCCACCCCCCCCCCCACCCCCCCACCACCCCCCCCCACCACCCCACCCCCCCCACCCCACACCCCCCCCCACCCACCCCCACCCCCCCCACCCCCACCCCCCCCCACCCCACCCCCACCACCCCCACCCCCCACCCCCACCCACCCCCCCACCCACCCCCCCCACCCCACCCCCACCCCCACCACCCACCCCCACCCCCCCACACCCACCCCCCCCACCCCCACCCCCCCCCCCACCCCCCCCCACCCCCCCCCACCCCCACCCCCCCACCCCCCCACCCCACCCACCCCCACCCCCCCCACCCCCCACCCCACCCCCCCACCCCCCCCCCCACCCCCCACCCACCCCCCCACCCCCACCCCCCCCACCCCCCCAC
>JAXGGA010008471.1:22500-56709 GCA_038373865.1 Uloborus plumipes
TTCTTTGCTGGCAGTACTAGTCACATTGTGCTATTCATAGTATTACATGCAGCAATCTAAAGATAGCTAGGGTTAAATTATCCTTTTTTCCATTTAAAATTAAAACTTTTTCTCATGTGAAATCATATTTGATCATATTCTATGTAATTGTGACAGTTGTGTTTAATTATAATCCATTGCTGATTAATACATAATGTTCCTGAATGGGTGAAAAAATCTTCCGTTAGTCTCCTTAAGATAAAATCATAACTTTGTGCAAACATTTTAACTTTCTAGGACTTATTGACACTTCATTAGCGAAAATCCTTTGTTTCCAACATTTTTCATTGCGGTACCATTACCAAAACAAATTTTCTTTTATTCACAATATGGGGTTCTTGTGCAGAGCTTTACTTCTTGTATGTAAGAAGCGTTTCTTATCTCAAAAAATATGTTGTCTTTAACTATGCTACTTAGCATTCCATCCCCACCAAAGAAAAAGAAAAAGGATGAAAGTGCACGGACGCATTTATCTGGTTGTGCAAGGTGTGAAGGATACTACAAACTGGATGTAAAAGAAAAAGCTGTTTATAACAATAGTGCAGCTGTTAGTTTAGATGTTGACAATGAAGTACTTGTAAGTTTATGCATAGTTATACATTTTAGTTGTGTTGTTAATTTCACTATTTCAATGGTAACAAATTTGAACTTCGTTTTTAAAGTATTCTCTTACCAAACCTTTTTTTTTTTTCTTTCTAAGAATTTAACTTTAAACTCACCAATTATCTTTATAAAATGATATAGAACAGTGGTTCTCAACCTTTTTACATCTACCGCCCCCTTTAGGGTTGAAAATTTTTTCAGCGCCCCCTTTGCGGACGGACGTAAAAGTGGAAGGGGTGAGGTAGTAATTTTCTTGACTGGTGCAACTCTATAATTTTGCCCAAACAGATAGTTGAAAAATAACTATAGAGTAAAAAAAACTGATGCTTTTTTTTTCTTTAAGATAATTTTTAGATAAAGCGAGCATTTTCCCCCCTCTGAAAAGCTGAGTCAATAACAGCCAAGTGCCTAGAATGGGTCCATTAAATGAGTGAACCATTTTTAAAGTAAATAAAAACAACTCGGTTTGAAATAAAAATGCACTGTTTTCAACATTTTTTTTGAAAACCAATATTTTGAAAAATACACTACGTTCAAATAATTCATGAAAAGTCCGATCCCAAACAGTCTTACTCTTATTTACTTGCAGCTATGCAATACGCATCCACTATTTATTACGTGCGGATATTGGATTTTACTGCGGCCAGGTAATAACACAAAGCCGTTCCTTCTATTTTTCCCAGGAGGGACAAAGACTTGAAACTATGGCCCGTACCTGTCACCTTTAAAGATTATAAATCAAGTTTTAATTTTAAAAAAAACTGGTATAATTTGAATTTTGAAATCACGAGATAAGTTCAATTCAAAGAAATTCTTTTTGATTAATTTATTGCTTTGAAGGTTATTTAAGGTAACAAAAGTTTTAAGTATGCCTTCGGCGACATCAGATCCTGAAATTTGTTTTGAAAAAAAGTTCAGATTCCGCCTTTAAAATTGATGTAATTTTAGACAATTTTTCGTAACGTTAACTAGGTAGAAAGAGATCTCGTATAAAGATTTTTCATAATTGAAATTATTTAAAGGCTAAGTTTAATGTTAGGGAGTTCGAGCTCCTTCCAACTTTCTCCGAAATTGAAGTATAAATACCGCAAAATTTAAACTATTTTTGTGTTTTGTCGATGGAATGGTCAAAGTTCGGGAGTTTTCTCCGAAATTTTTTTTGACACTGCACCGTGAAAAATACGAGTGTTACCTACCTTTGATGTTGCTAGGGGGGATGCTGTAACGACACAAAAAGAAGGTCAAGTTAGGTGGCTCTCAAATGCAAGTGCTATTGGCAAATTTTAGGCTATCCTTCATGACGTTAGGAGATCAGTGTTCGGGAAATATCCGCAGAAAACTAACTTTTAAGCTATCCCTTGGTGATAAAGAGATGAGAGTTTCCTGCTGCCCCCGCATAAAACATGTCTTCACAAGCATATTCGAAAATATACCCACCGCTCCTTACCGCCCAAAGTCTGTCCACCGCCCCCCTGTCGCCCAAAATATGTTCACTGCCCCTTAACATCTTCCCACCGCCCACCAGGGGGCGGTACCGCCCCGTTGAGAACCACTGATGTAGAATGTTTTTTTATTATTATTGTGTACACTAATTTTTTTCTCTTTTAATGAAATCTTTGCAGAAAAGCCACTTTTAAGGAATATTTTATATATATATATTCTGTGCAGTTTTATAAAAACACAAATATTTTGCAAATTGACGCATAATTTTTCTTCATAAGCATTAAATGTTTCCTTTTCATGCTCATGTACTTGTTCCTCATGTTCAGTTATCACTGTAAGGCAACAAATTTTATGAAAATGAATGTTTATAAGCTTCATTATCTTAAATTCTAACGTTGAAATTTTAAATATTGAAGTTATTTTTCTTTCAAAAGGATCCCACAAATAAAGCAAAAACAACTGCTCAAACTAATAGAGAAGCAAGATCAAATCAGAGACGTCTCTTGACCTCGTTTGGTGAAGTTGACTTCTGCAGCGATTTATTAAAGTTTAATCAACTGAAGGTATGTTTTGTTTCGATCATTTTTTGAAAGTCTGTTGTGTTGTAAAATATGCTGATGTTTTTAATATTTTATTCAACCTGTAGTACTCCAAATGACTTGTTCAAAAAACATTTTTTTTTACTACATTTTTAAAAGCAAAGGAAATGTAATCTAAGGAACACCTATATCTGTTTTTTTCTTTTTGTTTTTCAGCTGAATTTTTGTACTAAATTGCTCAGTTTACTTCTTCAATGAAAGTTCGTAAAATTTCTGCAACACCCATGCTTTTGCATCCACTGCATTGAAATGTGTGCTTTCATCAAGTATATTGAAATGTGGTGCGTTTTTTGGTTCCATACACTAGCTCAAAAGTTACACAATGATATAAACGTATTTCTAATTTGTTTAAAGAGCATACATAATCAGTCGAATAGTTTTTTTTTTTATGTGTGTTAGCTAATATAAAAAATTTATATAAACCAAGTGCTTGTCATCTTTTTTTTTTTTTCATATGAAATATAACAAAAGATTTTATTGCTTTTATTTTGAATCAAAAAACATTATATATATATATCAGATTTAAAATTTGGTGAGTCTCTGACATTATACTTAGATGTTTAGTCAGTGTTAGAAAAATGGTCATTAGTCGGGCATTTTGCAATCAAAATTTTCACTTTGACTCCCAGATTTCCAACCTTATGTGCCCTATTGGGTGCCTAAAGTTATGCATTATACTGAATTTTTTCTTTCCTGAATCAATGTGATTAAGGCCTGAGATTGAACAGATGGATAAATTTGTAGAATTAATATTAAAATGCAATCAATTTTGTCTTTAAAAAGTTTTTTTTTTTTTTTGCATACTTTATAAATACTCTATTTGCAGTGTCTAGCATTCCTATTTATTTGATAAATATATTTTAATATTTGGATACATTTATGTGATTGATTAAAAAGTACACCTCGGTTGCTCCTTTTGACACCAAGAAACTTATGCTAGATGCCAACATAATGTTTAGATCTAAACTCTTATTTATAACACTGTGTTCGGTATTTAAAGCTATTTTTAAACTATACAAGCTTCTAATTTTTCTTGTAATAGGCTAGTAAAAAAGCTATTTCCATACAACTGGTTACTAGCAACTTTTTCCTACACATCTGTTTATATAGTCATTTAAACTTGTGTTTCCATGCATTGCTTTATTTTTCAGTTTCGAAAGAAACAACTGAAATTCGCTAGAAGTCGAATCCATGACTGGGGACTCTTTGCTCTAGAACCTATTGCTGCCGATGAGATGGTAATAGAATATGTTGGACAAATGGTTCGGCCTATAATTGCAGATCAAAGGGAGAAGATGTACACTTCTATTGGTGTTGGTAGTTCATATCTGTTTAAAGTTGACGTGGATGGAATCATTGATGCTACTCGATGTGGAAATTTGGCACGGTTTATTAATCACAGCTGCAATGTACGTATATCAACTTCAAATGCATACACACTGGTTGGTTTTTGTATTTAAAATCAATAATGTATTATAAAACTTTAAGAAATTTCTTTCAAATTATATGTCACGACCATTAGTTATATTGTTTATACCAGGGATGTAGGGGTGAAGTCAAACTTTTTTTTTTTTGGGGGGGGGGGTACAAGAGTTAAGGATTGTACAATTGAAGAGTCAGAGTCTTTTTTTTCCATCTACTCTGCTGGTAAGCCAGGGCTATGAAGTTAAAGTCAGATTGATCTTGGGGTAAAGAAGCCAGAGTCAGTCTGTTTTTCTCAGACTCTGCGGGGCTGATTTTTATATCACTGCATCGAGTTACAATTTTAGTTTTATAGCAAAGAAAAATCATTACATTTAGATGCTATGCTAAATATTATTATATTTTCTCACATCTTTGAGTTGTACTATTAGTGTTGCTGATAAGAAATCAATATACTTACCTAAATTAACTGTCTCAAGCAACAATTCAGAAAATCATTTCGCTCAGGTATATAATTCTTTTAACTGTTTCTTTACAAAATGGTTGAAGTTGTTTTCAGATATTGTCTGGAAAAAATTCTCAAGCCGACGTTCCAACTTTACCATTTTTGCTGGAAGGCAAACTTTTAAATTTTTCACGGATTTTCTGGACTGAAAAAATACCTTGCAATATTCCCATTTTCATTAGGAATTTGCTTTGTTCAGAGGTAACAATGTAAAGAAAAAGATCACCTTAAGATTGCTACCTATGGCACTTAACATGAAACACATCTGAAAAAATGCATAAATCCACATCTGTTTGGCCCTCTTTTAAGGTTGCCAATTTTTCAAACATTCAGTGGGAATTTTATAATTTCGTATAACTATAATAGATTCATAAATCAGCTCAAAATTACACCTTGATTATTTTTTTTTTATGTTTATGTTTAAAAAATAATTTTACAACTATAAAAGTTTCGACTTAATAATTTTAAGGGGTTGTGTGTTAAGTTTCAAGTTTTATTTGATTTTATTAAAGATGATTGATTTCAATAACTGCTGAATTCTCCATGTGTGTGTGAATAATTCTTTCTTTTAAAACAGTTGATAATCAGTATTTTGGCAAAGTGCTTATTTAATACTGCACTAGTTTTTGTGTTGTGTACTACTGTTAAGTTTATATCCGTTCAATTACAATAATAATAATGTTTAAAAACCTCAAAATTGATTTTTTTTTTAATACTACATATTATAAGCTTTTTGCATAACATGTAAAATAATTCTTGCTTTCTTTTTCTTTTAGCCTAACTGTTATGCAAAAATTATTACTGTTGAAGGTTTGAAGAAAATAGTTATCTACTCAAAACAGCCAATTAATGTAAATGAAGAAATAACCTATGATTATAAGTTCCCCATTGAAGACGAAAAAATTATTTGCTTATGTGGTGCACCTCAGTGCCGAGGAACTCTTAACTGAAGCTTTCAGAGGTGAAACGAGCAATACTTTTTTTTTTTTTTTTTGTGATAGCAAGTCATAAGTCTGTTTAACTCACTATGCAGCAAAACTGCCAAGATGCTCTATGAAATGTACATACTAATTTTCTTTCATGCATTCAATTAATGTTAACCATATTTTTCAAAATGTACAGACAAGAATAGTTATATTTATTCAAACATGTAAAGAGTGTTATGTTGCTAATAATCAGTTTTCATGCTTTAATCATCCTGTAGAATATTGTTAAATTGTGCATCCCCAACTTTACACACTGCACAGGTAAATTGTTGTACACCGGCCTTTTCATTATCGAATTTGATTTTAAATCTTGGGGAAATTTATGTCATAGAAGTTGTCTTCCGTGTTGGGGAACGGGGGGTTAAGACAGAACTTTTACTGAAACTCATAACTTTAAGCTGAAGTCAAATTTTTGTGACAAATATTCATAAAGAAATTGAAGTAAACAATAAACAATATGAACCCAAACTATAATTAATATTTATATTGAATAAGTCTTTATCATCATGAATTTTTGTAAAAATATCAGAATTGACCTTAAAGTTGTAAAAATTAGACTTTCAGACTGAATCCCTTTTCCGAACAGAAGATTTATCCACTTTTGCCTACTGTTTTTCAATATGGTTGTCTAAAATACATGCTTTTTCTGTGCTTAAAACTGGAAATGAATTGAAAAATCACCATTATACTGTCCTACAATTCACATATTAAAGTGTTGACGTTTCTTCGACTTTTCTGCAAGTTTTTTCTTTGGTTTAGCAGATAAAGTTTAGTGGATTATGTCATTTTATAAATGATGATTCAATGTTCATTTATAACATGAAATAAGCAGAAAAGCTAAAATATGCAAAATGTTGCATCATTAAAAACTTATGGTGTTCACTTATCCAAAATAAAAAATTACCATTCCTGCCCCCCCCCCCCTTTCCTGTACCAGAAAAAGTAACTTTCTGCTAGGTAACTTTAAAATTGCCAACATTGGGAATTTTTAAATGTTACAACAAACATGTTATCCCTGAATACTTTACCCCTGAATGTTGAAATACAGATTTAAACTTTTTCAAAAATTTTAAAACCATACTAGGGATGAATTTTCAATGAACTTGACTTTTTATTTTGTAATATACCTCCTTCAAAAGTATCTTATCACCGAAGTCTGCATTTAAGAGATTTTAAAAGAATTTTAATCCAATTCCTGCAAAAAAACATAAAAGCAAAAAAGTTCTTCAAACAAATAGGAAAATGTAGTGTAAGAAGCATACCATTAACGTTTCTCTAATCCTGGTAGTCATATTCATGTTATTATGCCAGGAAACTATTTGGCAAAGTTAATTTTATTTTGTTACAATTCAAAAAATTCCTTATTATGTCATCTTAATCATTTTAGTTGTTCAGTCATGTTTATCCTGGGTTGAATTTCAAAATTTGATTAATACAGTTAATTATGTAGGACTTGAACTTGTATTCTTAGAAGAGCATGAGTTGAAATCAAATCAGGATATTAAAGGGCTAATGACATGATTCCTTGAAACAAGGAACAGTATTTTCTCATCGATCTTACGGTTGTTTTTGTTGAGGTCTTGGAAATTGTCGAAAATGTCTAGTGTTTTCTTTTCTCTTTTTTCTTTCATTTTTTTTTTTTTTCAATAAGACCAAGTTCTACTACATAATGAAGTATAGCTTGTTAAATTTGTTGAAGCCAAGAATAGTTTTATTCATTTATACTTAACACAAATCTATGTGTTGCACATTTGGTTTCAAATTTATTGAGAGAATTCTTAGTTTATTCAGCATGTATTCAAACTAGTATTTTTTAATGTAATTTATTAAATGTTAATAACTCTTATGAACACTTTTTATATTCACAGCAATACAGGGTCCCCCCCCCCTTTTTTTTTTTTGAAATTATCAGTTACATTTGTAGTTAAAACATAATTCTTTTATTTCATGCTTATATAAACCGGTGGTAGCATTTTTGTTTTATGCCTGTTTGATTAGCAAATGTGTAGAACTATCATTGTTTTATAATTTGAACTATTTATTGTTTGTGCATGTATTTCTTTTGCAAGGAAAAATAATTTATGCACAGTGTTTTATTGAAAATTGATTTCACAAGGAAATTTAATTTCTTTACTTTGCTGTTACTAAATAATGTTTTTTATTTACTACCGTGCTGGTCATGTTAAAATGGTATCAGCTAGGAAATTATGTATGATTAATATTTTACTTTAGTTTTCAAAATACGTAATCTAGAAGATAACTTCTTTTCTAAGTTTTGAAATATGAAGCAAAAATGCTAGTAGAAAAACTTTGAAAATATTTTTAGGAACTGTTAACAAAATTTCCAAAGTATCATCAAAAAAAAAAAAAAAAAAACACCTTACCATCAGTTTTATACTATTTAACTTTGATGATATTTTGGGATGAGGTTCTTCAGACTTTTCTTTAAATTTTTGAGAGCATTTCAAACGTTTAACTAGTTAATTTTTTTAAAACATTTTCCTATTTTTCTTCTTTTACATAAATATTAGAGCCTCAACCAATATTGTTCTCTAAATTTCACCAATCTTAAGTTCTACCAGTGTTATCTAAAGAGTATTCAATGAACTACTGCTACGTTTATGGAATGGTGATCGAGGATTATAGGAATTAATTGTAATAAAATTGTTTTAGGAAACACGGATGTTTACCTTCCGAAATATTCTGCATCATTTATGTTATTGTATAGTATTTAGTTTTAAAAGAAATTATAGGTCTTTTTTTTAAATTTCGGTTTTGTGTGTGACTTTTTGTACATATTAATGTTAATGCCTGTTTGTAACGTTTTATTGTTTAAAAAATTGCATGGATGATTAGCTTTTGGATGATTTATCATTTTTTATTTTTTGTGGCATTTAACAAAATGAAAGAACATAATAGCTGATCTGTTGTGACATATGAACTTATTTTCTTTTGCAGAACTACTGGAAAAACAAAATCTTACGTATTTTGAAAATTAAATTTTTATTTGTAGTCATCATCTTTGAAATATTTGATGAGATATATTAATAAATACAGTGAAACTTCATTAGTGACCACCTCTATTAACAACCAATTTTTTGAGTACCAAAGAAGTTTCACTGTAGTTTAATTTTATTCAGTGTGTCATTAAAATTTGTCAACTATAACATTTTAGGAATTTGTAGCTGTTAATGTTTTGCTCAGCAGTTTCTTTTCCTAATCATGAACAAATAATTAGATTTTTTGTTTTTGTTAAGTGTGTTATTGTTTTTATTTAAATAAATTTATTTATACACTTTTTAAAAATGTATTTTGTTTTGTTACTCTGAAATTAGTTCATAATGCAGCATGATGTTTAACGCACTTAAAATTGTAAAACTCATTACAGATACACAGATCTATTGCAATGATGTGTGTATCAACAGAACAGCTGATGTAATTTGGTATTTTGTGGAAAAGAGTTTTTAAAATCTATAATAGTGTACTAAGTCTGACACTTTCAATTTGACAATGTATCACATTATGACATTTCCCCAGTGATTTTTTTTTTTTTTTTTTTTGACTAAGACACTCAGATGCCTTAGTTGAGAGTTAGCTTAAGTAAGCATGAAATTTATACAATACTTCACATTTGGCATTGGATGCATTAAAATAGTAATGATAATATTAATATTAAGCACCCCCCCCCCCTCAATATATCGCAAAGCTTAATTCTAAGCTTGAAGTCACTGCTTATTTTCCTCTTTTCTATATTAACACACTTGTTCTGTTTAGTCTTTTTATTTACTAATTTGTCCCACTGTATTAACTAGGCATCAGTATAGGCATTCGCAGTTATTTGTTGGTAATAAAATGTATGATGTTCTGGTACTCCGTTTTAACTCTCTGATAAAATGTTCTTAACTTTCAGACAATGTTCCTTTAGAAGAATCATGTTTTATTAATTTTGAGTTATCCTTCTTGTATTGGATAAAATCTAAAAATAGGTTTCATTTTTAATTAATTGCACTTTATTTTTTATATTTCTTAAGAACTATTTATTATTCAGTCATCCAAAGTAGTATTAGCTGTGGCAGATCTGCAATTTTTCTAACCTGGGGCAAATCTTAAAACTGCAGCCGTTACCCATCTCCCTTCAAGTTTTTATATAGAGTTTCAAGGAAAATCAGAAAAAAGTGAATTTGCCACCCCACTCAAGAGCCTCAGCTTTCTCCCACCCCTAGATTCGCCGCTGAGTATAAGTAGTATGCAGTAAACTCCTGGTTATTCACGAAATAGGGTAGCGAGATAACCATGGGTAAGCAAATACTGGGTATCATCTGCAAAATAATTAGTAAACAATACGAGTGTACACAATAGCTGAAAAAAAAATCAATTATAGCTAGAAATGATAATATTGAGTGTAAAAAAATTAGGTAAAAGCTAAAAATGAACAATACTGCCGTGCTAAGCGTAAAAGTCGTATCTGCAGACGACTTCAAATTGAGAAATGGCCGTTTAAAGTTTTGCGCCTCCATGTATTTGATTCAGATGAAACTCTTTCAAACATTTTTTAAAAAATATTTCCTATGTACAAATGACCATAAAACATTGTATTTAGGTGAAATATGTGACTAGAAACCACCTAGTGACCGTAACTCAATTTCGACAAAAAGTGCAGTTACGACTTTTGCGCTTAGCACGAAAGAATAGCACTCTCGTACAACTGAAAAAGATTGTACAAATAATAGCACATACCGTAAATTTTTACAAAAGAGTATGTTAGTTGATTTCCTTTTTTCATCTTAAAACTCGTAACTTATATTAATTGAAGTTTTTTCATTAGTATTTTGTCACAAAGTGATGTATCATCCATCATGTTCCTTTAAATATTTAACGAGTCCATGAACCTCAGCAAGAGAGCTGCTTTGTGGCTGAATTAAAATGGATGCATTTTTCTATATTCAGTAAATTATTGACTCATGTATAAAATTTATTTTTAGAAAAACGTGAATAATACGCATCACAGATAACCCACCTTCGTGTACTTGAGAGTTTACTGTATATGTACCTACAAATCTGTACCTGATAGCTGAAGGGCACTAAGTCACAAGAAAAAATTAGCCAGTAGATGAGCTTGAAGTATTTTGTTTGTGATGAATTATATTTTTAGCCTAATAAAATTTTACTTATCAATCGTAGTGATTTATGCTTTTCTGAACAAAGTATAAAAAAGTTAATGAGATGGTGCTTAAATTTTCCTTCTGAAAAAAAGGACATTGTGCCCTTTACACCCCAGGTACACAGATGCGTATCAATTTTTTTTTTCCCTAGAATTAACAAATTTTTTACTGCTGCCTACAGACCTTTTTATCTATTAAATTTTATTTTAGTTTTTTTTAGTAATTATAGTTTTTTTTTTCTTTTTTAAACTGATACTTTAGGTTTTTTTTTTCTTTTTAACATTAAATAAATGTGTGTTACATTTATTTATTAAGTATAGAAGTATACCCGGTATATGTTTTGCATAATCAGTGGTGAACTCTTGTATAAATTTATTTCTGTGTACAGATTTTTTTAAACTAGGGTGTCATGTTTTGCATTTCATTGTGAAAACTGATATGATATACTTGTTGATAATTTATTTGTACCTTTTGCTTTTAATAGTACAAAGTTTATCTTTCCTGCATAGCTTAGCCTTTTTTTTTAATGTATGTTTAATTAAAGATTATTATTTAAATGTTATATCTCATGTTTATAGTACAAATTTCTAAGCTTTATTGTTTTGATGAGAAAATTGCTGTATATTGGTAATGTATATAAGACTAATGGAGTTCAATATTTGCATTTTTAATTTGTAACAAGATTGTTTCTCTTTTCAATTTGCTTTTATGCAATTTAGTCTGCTGCAGACAGTGAAACAGAAAGTGAGTTAGAGTTTAACATTTTACTGAAGATGCCTTGTCTGAAAATATTGTAAATACTATTCATGAATATTTGTATATCATTCATGTCAAGGATCTTTGTGAGCACTTTGCTCTGTGTTTGTTATAAAACATGCATCATTCATAAACTGTACATACATCTGACTTCTGTATTAAAAATTGAAATGGTTTCAGAGACTTTTTATTTAGAGCATAGTACATGTGATAATTATTACCTTTATTAGTTTGATCGGGTTTCTAAGACATTTGTTTTTAAAAATTTCTGAAATTGTTAAATTAAAGTATTGCATAGTAAAAACTAGGTATAAGATTAATTTATACTGATGCAAATATTTCCTAAATATTCTGTTGCTTGGACACTTTAATCAATTTCACAGAATAAAAAAATATCTATATTTTCACTATTTACTATTTCATATTTTCACTTGCTTTAAAAAAATTGTTTTAAAATAACATTATTGTGAAATTAAGTCTAATTCACAAATATAAAAATGTACTAAATGCAATGATATCATTTTTGTTATGCTAGTTTCTATCTAATTCAGTTCGGAAAAAAATGAACTTAGGTGAATCAAAGTCTCTCTAAATGTCAATGAAATACTCTTTTATGAGTATTGTCATCTGCTAACCAAAAAATTAACTAATACTGTGCAGCATTGACCCACCTTATTTTTCTTTTTTGTAAGTTTTGTTTAGGGTATCCTACTGGTAATGTTGGGGACTGAGGAAAATGATACAAGAAAGGATGTCAAGAAAATAATCAATTTACTCTAAAAAGAAAAGGGAAAAAAGAGAGTTGGAGTGATAGTGTTTAAAAAACTTATAAAGAGGAAAATGATTTTTGGAAGTTAATGATACATTTTTGTGTATAAAAAATAAATACCTGATATCAAATTTTAAAAAATCTTGCAATCGAATTTGAATTTAAAGAATCTACGGCAAAACTCCACTGAACGATGTTACTTCTTTCACTTTATTTTGTTCAGAAAACTAAAAGTTATCTAGTTTTTCTGTTAAAAAAATATATAATAGTTCAAATTTTCATTCATGAAGGAATAAAACTTAGATCAAATAATTCATTCCACTAATTTGTTGAAATCCTCTGTTTTTTAAAAAGTGTGTTTAAGAAAGGTTTATTGAAGTAATAAATACAGATTACGTTACATCTGGATACAAGATTTCTATTTCTCAAATTCTTTTACAAAAAAACTTCTACTTTTTCAAAGCTTTTTTATTTGTTTCGAAGAATGGAAAATTTTTATGAAATTTGAAGAGGATTTCTACCTGCTCAATTCAACTTTTATGTATATTTTATTTCTGCTCATTATCTTTCGCGCATTTGTGGGAAGAAACAGGAATCGTGAGGGAAAATGAAAATAACCGAATACTGAACAGGAGAAACCACATATCATTGAAACTTCTAGAAAATTCAAAGGATTTCCTTTTAACTGAACTATTTAGCGATTCTCTCTCGTTTTTAAGAAGAGAAAAACTCAACTAGTCGGAAAATGCGGGATTTCGGATGCGCCAACTTTTTTGAAGGTGAGCAAATGGAAGTCAAGCTCAAGCTCAAATTGAGCTTGAGCTCAATTTGAGCTGATAAGTAATTAGGTTGCAAAATGATTTGCTACCTTAATTTGCAATTAATGTCATTGTTTTGGAATAGAAGTGATAACAATATGAAGTTCCTCTTCGAAAAGTATTAGAATGATATAGAACCGCCCCAGAGTTGAAGCTAAAGCAGAAATACAAGCAAATTCTTAGTAGTTTGTTACAGCATAAAAATTCTAGAGTTTTGCCTGTTAAGCTAGTCAGTCTCATAACAGCAGGCACAAGCCTTACAATGCCTCCGAGTTAGAGATGCAAAAAACGCACCATTTTTGAGAGTGGGGAAAAACCCCGGGAATTTTGGGGAATAAACCCGGAATTTTGGGGAACATGGGGAATTTTGAATGTGAACAAGCATTGCAGTCCTTCATAGTTGTTGCCTGCTACATGAGTAAGCAATAAAACTGAATTGTTAATTGAACAGTTTTTCAAAAATCAGCCAAGAAACAAGCTCTAAAACTCATTAACTCTTATTTTACAAATTTTCTACAAAGGTTCAACATCCGAAACTCAAATGTTCATATTGAGATATTGCTTTCAGTAAAGTGTTGTAATCGTGATTGATTAATTTAATGAGATGCCATAAATGTTTTCATGAAATTATAAAATTTGTCTTTTGACTGGTTTTTGAAATAAATAATTCAATTGATATTTTTATAAAACTTTTAAAACAGTAGTATTATAACAAATACTTTCTTGGGAGCGTGAAGAGGAAAAAAAAAAAAAAAGATGATGAAATAAGTTTTTATTTTGATAAAACTACCCAGACAATTATTTAGTCTATTGCACAAAAGTCCAAGCTTCCAGTTGTTAATTAACAAAATTTAATTAATTTGAAAATTTTTAAAACAGAATTTAAAAACTTTGAAAATTACCAAAACTCTTGGGAATTTTCGAAATTCCCTTCCCAAAAAACCCGTTTTTTTTTCCGGGAATAAACTGGGTTTTTTCCACGCTTTGCATCTCTACTCCTGAGTCAAGGGCGAATCCAGCTTCTGGTTCTGGAGGGGTCCCTTTCGTAAAGGGAAGGTTCAAACGTTCAAAGTGCAATTTTTGAGTGAAAGCGGTGTTATTCCGTGATTATTTCGAAATATAAAAAACAAAAATGCAGTTTTAAGCAATATTTGGTCGTTTAATGGAAGCGCCCTGGATCCGCGCTTGCTCTGAGCTAAAAGTAAGAGCAAGAGTAGGATACGTCAAGAGAGAATCATGGCCTTAGCCGCTTAGCAAAACATTAAGGAACTCACAGGCATTGAAAGTAAAGAAATGAATTAGCATTAAGCATCAAGAACAGAACTTGTAACTCAACAATCAAGAGCGTTCGGAAACACAGCGCCGCTGCCTCTTTAACCGGAAGCTGGCTAACCACCGGTTAGCTTGGTTGTCCTTTCCGAGCGCAACCTAGGAAATAAATTCTGGTGGCAGCGAAAGAATGAATCCGAAAATTCTCAACCAATGGGGAAGGCTTCCGCGTGACGTTGCTCTGTCACTGCAGTTTAAATGCCTAGAAGGTCACCTTCATTCGCCCTGTTGTTGTCAGTTTCCGCAGCTGCAGTACTTCCCTAAAATTTCTCCGTAAACAGGTAAATGGATTGTCAAGTTTTCTTGTCTGTGTATTCAAGTGCTATCGAGAGAATTCGCATGTCAATTTCACAAACGTTTAGATTTCATTCCATAATCTAAAAACAAATTATTAATCCTGAGATTTTACAGTTCCGCCGGTTGTCAAGGGAACCCGCTTCACTGACGGAATCTTTAGGATTAGATGATTTAAATCGCGACAAGTGTTTCTAAAGTTTTAAAATAATTTTCCGGTCAAAGTTGTAGAATTTGCTGCAAATAAGTTTTTGCTGCTTCTTATTTGGAATTGAATTTCTTATATGTATAGTGAATATTAAAGTTCAAATCAAAGCACTTAATTTTGTTAGTTTTGAAAACGTATGTTACCGAATTTTCTCTTTCTCGACCGTAATAAAATGATCTAGTGGGTAAAATTTCGTTATCTTGTTGGTGACGAAATTACGGGAATGATTGCGAAAGTCATTAAGATCTTCCCTTGAGATATTGACACTAATCTTGTCAGCCGGAGAAAATGTCCCAATTCAACTGGATAAGTAAAATGAAATAAACTACTTAGGAGCATAATTTATTTTGCTTTTTATCATACGTTTATTTAGTTGAACTAGAATTATATTTATCATTGTTTCAACCTTGTTCAACATTAATGATTATTTCCTTTTTTCTCCATATACAAACTTTTTTCTTAAAAGCTAAGAATGCTTTCAAATTGTAACTGCTTATCCATGATGTTTGCTTTTTGTCGATTAGTTAAAGTCAACTACTAGGCCTTATTTCATGCTTTTATGAAAGCTTGTTTACATTTAAATTCTTTAATTAATATTTAACTTATTTAATCAACTCTATGATCTGAATAAACTCTTTGTGTTTAAAGGGGAGAACAACTCTTATATTTTGACTCCATAAACAAGAAATATTATTTAAGCTTTTAGTTTTGTATTGCAATTTTTCATTTGTTAAATTACTCAATGGTTTTAGTTTTAATCACCTAAAATAATTTTTAATGATATTTTTATGCTTTTCGGACTGAGAATAGTATGCAAAAACTTGGCGAAATAAAAGTTGTAAAACACATGTGCTAAAAGTTAACGCTGTCTTTTGATAATATGTTGATGATAGTTTACCGTATGCATTTAGCTGTCTAAAATGGATTTTGTCCATTTATATTTAGGGCTTTTGGATTTTTAAATATGTATGCAAAAAAAACCAACATGCAATGAAATCTTGTTGCTCAATGCTTGCTTTAAATTTCCAATTTCTTGGCTGAAACCTTGAAATAGGTTTAAGTTCTTTAGCTATTTCTTTCTAAACAAATGGATTAATACACAAATGTTTAAACATTATAGGTATCTTTTTTTTTTTTTCAATGTCATTTTTTATTCCAATTTTATTTTTTCAGCAAAAGTTAGTTCTTAGTTTCTTTAAGAGAACACCTCAACAATTACCACGAAGACTTCCAACAGCAAGAGATCTCTTAAAAAGGGAAAAAATACCCCTTAATATCAATAGCACATTCTTGGCTATGACCTCCCTACAGGCGCGGATCCAGAGGGGGGGGGTCATGACCCCCCCTTAACCGACCAAATATAGCAAAAAATTGCATTTTTGGGACCCTAGTTGAGCAAACCCTGATTGAAGAATGTAATGATTTAAGAAATAAATTTTACTAAGTCAAAATGAAAGGTCAAATTTAAAAAGGAAATTGCAAATACATATTTTGGGATTGATAAAAAGTTTGGGAAATAAAACTAGTTTTCGACTTTAAGACACCAAGCAGTTTATTTTATTAAAGCTTCATGCTGACAGCTGCTTAATATCGCAAAGCTCTGGTTATTTTGCATGCGAGCTCACAGAATCTTGGCTCCTGCATTTTTTTTCAATTTCGTATAATATACCTAGTGAGGTACAATAAAGATGGATTATGTATGAAAAGGCCTGTAGATTGTATGGCTCTTCACTTCTCTTAGAAATTATGCCCAGCCAGAGCTCATAATTTTTTCACATTGAAAATTGGTTCTTTATGAAATGTGAAAGGTTTTAATAGAACTTCAAGTACTTTGCTATGAAAAGTTGTGAAAAAAATTAAAATTTTTAAAGCCTCTAATTCAGTAAGAAATAATACAGCAAAATCCCATTACAACTAATACCAGTACAATGAAATATTAACTTTGACAGAATAATTTTTCAGCTCAGATTTAATTTTAATTACTGGAAAATTTGCATCACAACAATCAAAATTGTTGTAATCCAATCCCATTACATAATTTGTTAGTAGTTCTATTAAAAAATGAATATAAGTTTGAAATGATAATCAAATCTTAAAGCCAAATGTTCATGTCATTATTTAATTTTTTCATATTTTGACATAAAAATTAATGTTATATCTTAAGTACTTTCACAGAAGCAGAGAAGAATGAGAAGGAATGAGACTTGTAATTATGTCTTAATATCACAGAAAATAACTTCTGTCTTAACTAGTAGATGTCACATCATGAGTCTAAAGCTGTTGCTTTAACTAGACAAGCTAGAAAACTTTCATTTTATTGTTACATATGAAAATTCAACTGCTTTATATCCCTCCCAGTATCTCTTGTTTTCAAATATTTTAAGCATTTTTTATGAAAATAATAGAAATGATTTTTTGAAAATGACTCTTTAAAGCTTTTGCCGCATTTGAATTAGAACTCTAAAGATTTCTATTGAAATGCAATGGAAAGAATGTCGTAAGATTCTCAGAAAAACATAAGGCAAAACAATCATTTGTAAAAGTGATATTTTGCTTAAAAACTAATTATTTAATTGCATCTATATTAGTGTATTCAATCCATTAAAATATCAATGTAAATTTTAATCAAAACTAATGTGTTTATAAAAGGTAAAATAATTTGTAAGCTAAAAGTTTGAATAATTTAATACGTATTTTAAAGTTAATTTTCTTTTTTAAATAAATGAAAATATCATTATATATAGTTTTTAATTTAGATTTAATATTTTACTGAAAATTAATGTATCTATATGTATGAGAAATGATGTAAATGCTAATCAACTCAAGAAACAAAACTACTTTAATGATAGTTTAAAGGGTACAAGTAGTAAAAAAATCCCTGCATAGAATCTGTTATCAAAGTTTGTCCTTCTAGGGGTGTATTTGAAGGTCATGTTTGACAATGATAACCTTTATGACCTTGTTAGATTTAATTGCCCTTGATTCATGTGGTGACATTTTGGTGCTTCCTAGAAGAACCAAAAGATATCCATGACTTATATAAATATATTTTATGAGAATTTTAAAATTGGTATAAAACTATTTTTGCTTGAAAAAGTTAATTTCCAACTCTTTAGGATTTATATATACAAAATAAATCTTGATTTAAAAATGGAAATACTCATACCTTAAAAATTAAATAATTGAAGGAAAAAACTTAAAATTTCATTATTAATTTCTTCTAAGTGATATGATTACGAATTCCACACTACCTGATGAGTGTTATAAATTTATTAGAACGTCTAATTTAAACAATATTTAAGACATTTTCAAAAAATACATTTAATAAGATATGCATGCAGCTTACTGTCAAATGTTAATCTGTTTCATAGAGCATATGATATGTTTTCTCTAAATATACAATCTTTATTTAATAATATACTAGTATGTTATATTATGTCGTCATGCTGTCAACTGTTAAGGGAAGTTATACTATTTAATAAAGAAAAGCACGTATTGTCTGTATTACTGCAGTATAAATCTATATACTACAAAGGTTAGAGTATGAGAATTCTATAAAGTAGGAGGAAGAAATAGAAAAAATATGAATGAATTAAAAGAACCTTAAGTTTGTAATTGACAAGTTGTTTTAGTTTACTGTTCAGGGATAAATTTAAGTTATTTCTAATAATGAAATCTCCTTTTCATTCAATGTTGGCAAATTGAGATGGAATAATATTCCTTCATGATACTTTATTCAAGCTCTAGAATATCGATTAATCTAAGATAGGTTTGAAGTTGGACAATTTGTCCTTGTTTAATTTTGTTCAATTTTATGTATTTATCAATCTCGTTAGTTTAAGCATTCTTAAGATTGTTGGAAATTGTTTTTACCTAATGCATAGTGCTCAAATATTTTCGGTCTTGGAAGCATGACCTAACTGCACCCATGGTTAGAAGCAGTTACATACTGTTCCAGGCAATGTATTGCTAACTCCTTCAATTGTACTTTTTTTATTTTAGTTAATCAAAATGGCACACTTCAGTTACCTTTCCGAACAGCAGCAGACTGATCTGCGAAACATTGCTGAAGCCATTGTTGCTCCTGGCAAAGGCATTTTAGCTGCCGATGAAAGTACAGGTTAGTGCTTGACTTTAAATTTCTTACAATTGATTAAACAAAGTAAAAAATAGAGTTTTCAGTAATTAGATGTATAAAAGTATATAGGGTGTCCACTTCTGTCGTGGCCCAATAGCTAATTTCTAAACCGTTAGAGATAAGCATATAGTTTATTCAGGAAAAAAATCTCTAACTTACGAAAGGAATTTGGGCTACGAAATGTTTTTCAAAAAAATCAAATTTTGAAAGAGTTAAATTTTAATTTTTATACAGCTCCCCAGTAGTATTAATCATATTTAGTAAAACATTCTTGACACTATCGTTAAAAACCAAAAAAAAATCACTCTTTTACGACAAAAATTTACAGAGTTATGACGTTTTGAAAAATCAAGATTTTGAAGGATTTCGCATACGGTCCCTTCAGCGATCTGTGGATGATGTCATGAAATAATGCAAAATCTTGATTTTTCAAAACGTCGTCATAACTCGGTCAATTTTTGTTGTAGAACAGATTTTTTTAAAGGTAATGTTTAACAGTGTCAGGAATATTTTACTAAATATGATTGATATTACTGGGGGGCTGTATAAAAATTCAAATTTCGTAACTCTTTCAAAATTTGATTTTTTTAAACGTTTCATAGCCCAAATTCCTTTCGTAATTTAGAGATTTTTTCCTAAATAAACTATATGCTTATCTCTAACTGTTTAGAAATTAGCTATTGGGCCACGATAGGAGTGGACATCCTGTATATCACTCACTAGCAATAGTAATGACATTTCTTAAAAATGTAATGCTTATGGAGTTAAAATCTAAATTTAATGTTTTTATTACAAATTTATTCCAAGTTGGTTTACATAACTGCTGTGTTATGGTCTATGAATAATTTATTCTTTTGGTTAAAAATATGTTTGTTAATCCCTGAATCTTCACTCGGTGTTTTTTACTTTAAATTAAAATAAAAGTTTGTATAGTGTTCGGTTGGTAATTTACAGTTGCATGCAAATGGCAAGAGGTTGTGTTTTGCTTAAATACTTGTTTGTGTATAAGAAGCCTTTGAGAAATAATCATAAATGGTCTTTGACCATGTACCTTCACATATGGAGAAGCTTGTAAGAACTACAATAATAGTCAGGCTGATGTATGGCGTAGGTTTAAGGAAATGTGATTGAAGTATTTTGTATACTTATTGGGAAGAAAAAGAAGGCGCTTATGACCAGAACTGCGTTTAAGGGGCTCTGTGATAAATACAGGGTACATGTCTTAAATAAAGATTATTCATAAATTTGTTTCATGCTTTGATAAGTTTAGAAGAAACTGGATAGCTTAAAATTTTAATTTTTTTAGCCATAAAACAATATTATCTTAGAAAAAGTAAATTTTTAAAGGAATGAGAGATGAAGGAATGATTCGGTTGTCTAAGTTTCGAAAGTGGAAAATGTTGAAGAGTTGCAAAGAAAGCAGAGCCAAAGTTTATTGCCTTTTGTTTTGCGAAACACGGGTAATCTAAAAATCAGGATATGGTTCTTAAAGGTGAAATATTTAAAAGTTTCTTGGGATTATTTGTTGTGCTAAAAGTGGCTTAAATATCTTTTAAGGCAACTCTTGATCTTCATTAAAGATGGTTAAAATTATTAATAGGTTAAGCAAAGTTGCTGCTTAGCTGGATCTGAAGCTCGTGTTGCTCGTCATTACTTTCATATTTGTATCATTACAATATCTACTTTATAGAAATAATTAAGCCTTACGTGTATTTTGACATGAAATACTTGGAACGTTTCAAAGCTGTTTCTTTTTTAGAAGCTGAAAGAAATCACACTTAATGGCATTTTTTTTATTAATTAAATTAAAATATTTTTAGCATTAAATATGCTTATTAGTAGATTTGCATGGAGAATACATTTTTTTATGATTTTGAAATGTTTTAAATAATTAAAAACATTATTTTTTTGCAGCAACTATGGGTAAAAGGCTTACTAACATTGGAGTTGAAAATTCTGAAGATAATAGGAGAGCATACAGACAACTGCTGTTCACATCTGACAAATCCATGGATAATTACATAAGTGGCGTAATCCTTTTTCATGAAACTCTTTTCCAAAAAAGTGATGATGGAACAAACTTTGTTACACTTCTTCAAAACAGAGGCATTATTCCTGGAATTAAGGTGGACAAAGGCGTGGTCAATTTGATGGGCACAGATGAAGAAAGCACAACTCAAGGTATTTTATTTATAATGCATGTAAGCCAAGAAGGAAAATCTTTTGCTAAAGATTCCTACTTTTTGAATTTTTTTAACCTATTATATCAAGTTCAGTTATTTTAATGATAAATACTAGAGGATTCTAGCTTCTCTTTCAAAATAATTTTTTGTGAATAGGTTTTTTGCTATAAAGGTTATTTTGTTTTTGTTCTTATTCCTTACAAATGTTTTGTTTTCTTACTAAGAATTTTTGAAATTCTATAAAGTGAAACAGTTTAGGTTTTAAAAAATAACTCTTAAAGCAATGGTTATTACATATTTTAATGCAAAATAAATTGTCCTTTAGTAAAAATTTAACTGCAAAAGAATTATTTTATTGTCTGCGTGCTTTATAAATAATCTTATAATTATCTTCTTATAATTATGACAATATAAAAGGTTTTCATTTATTCATATTGTAAAATTATCAAGTTTCATTAAAACAATTTCAATTTCCAGGCCTTGATGATTTGGCTACAAGGTGCCAAGAATATCATAAGCTTGGTTGCCGATTTGCCAAGTGGAGATGTGTTTTGAAAATCAGGGAACACACCCCATCTCCATTGTCTATTTTGGAAAATGCTAATGTTCTCGCTCGTTATGCTACAGAATGCCAAAAGGTAAATTTTAAATGTTTTTTACATACATTTAGCTCTAAAACATAAGATTTCATAAACAATATTTTGCTAAATAATAAAATTTAAAATTAAAGTTTGGTTATTTTGAAATTGTTAAAAATCCATGGTTTAATAGCAAAATGTGTCCTCTAGGCTGGAATTGTGCCCATTGTTGAGCCAGAGATTCTGCCTGATGGTGACCATGACTTAGAAAGGTGCCAAAAAGTAACTGAAAAAGTATTAGCTGCCGTTTACAAAGCTCTTAGCGATCATCATGTCTACTTGGAAGGAACTCTATTGAAACCCAACATGGTTACACCAGGACAAAGCTGCTCCAAGAAATACACCGCTCAAGATATTGCTAAAGCTACCGTTACTGCACTGCAAAGGACTGTACCTGCTGCAGTTCCAGGTTTGTTAATTTAGTTAGAATATAGTAAAATCTTAATAAATCATAAATGAGAATTAGAATGTTTTTAATTATATTAATTATTTTTGGAAAAATTGGAGGTGCCTAGGAAGGAAGGTTGTTTTCAGGTTTTCTTTGGGGGAGGGGGGGGGGCAGGGGAGGCTCTATTAGTTGGGAGGTATACTATTCGTGTGGGGGGGGGGGGGAATCTGATAAAATTTACTGAAACAGTAGCTTATAGATTTTTGGCAAAACAATTTTGGCTGCACTTGGTGCCGACTGAACTCAAAATTCTTTAGCTGATTTTTTAATGGTTTTTCTTTTAATCAACATTTAGCAATAAGTTTTCAGACATTTAGGTTTATCAAATATTCTCATTTTAACAAAATTCTGTTCTCTTAGGTAATTTTCTTATAAAAATGTTTCATTTAATAGATTAGTTTAACCCGATATTAAAGAGTAAAGATTTAACGGTGTTTACTGATTAATTCCTGTACAGTAGAACCTCAATCATCCAAAGTAATCGGGACCGAATCTACTTTGGATAATAGAGAATTCATCCATAATCATTAAGTTTAAAATGTAATGTCGTCATTAAGCTGTTATTAGGACTCTTCTGGGATAGAATTGTCCGCAAAAAGAATAAGAGACAAGGTGACTCCTACCCTTTTTCAAATTCTGCTACAATGAAAATTTCTCTGTTCTTGTCATTACAAAAGAGGTCAGGTTCTTTGTACATGCTTACAATCGGAGCAAGCTTACAATCAGTGCAATATCATTAAATTGTTCTGGGACTTGATAGTATGATCTTCCAAATTTCGAAATGGGGTGTTTTTGTTTAGAACAAGAACAAATGAAAGTGGGGAGTACACTCATACAGAGTATAAAGCTTGGGAGAAAGAATTCTAAAAAGAGGAGTTCCAAAATATTTATATGCACTTGTAGTTTATAAAGGACAGCTTGCATACAGTAGGAATATAGGGGGGAAAGGATGGTAAAAATGCATTTTTAAGAGAATTTTAGGTGATAGTAGAAAGTGGGGGAAAAAAAAGACGTCTTGAATGTAAATCTTTTTTGTAATGAGGAATTACAATAAGTGTGTGTGTGTGTGTGTAGGGGTTGTAGAGTACCGGGAACCCACCTGGGGGCAGACTCCAGGGCCAAATCTGAAAACGAGACCACATGACATTTGAGGTCGTAAGTGAAAACAAGTAAAATTTTGTCACTATTCAAAAAAATAAAGTCGTCAGTTAACGGCGAATTTTGGTTAATTAAGGTTCTATTGTACTTTTACACATGGTTAACAAATACTTCCCCTGAAAAAACCTGATGATCCCTTTTTAGAAGAACTGAATCTTTTGAAATATCTCTACTATGTACATAGAAATATTATTTTAGAGCAACTGTAAAAAGGTTTGTGCAGTCTGTTCTGGATAGAAAATGGGAAGTTGTGTTCAGAAATATTATACTTTTGAACCAGTTTCATCCATGTAAAGAAATGCTTTCTGTCATGTATATTGTTTTTGAGTTAAGCTCTGCTATAATAAAAATAATAAATGCAGGAATAACTTTCTTGTCTGGTGGGCAATCCGAGGAAGAAGCTTCCATCAATCTTGATGCTCTCAACAAATACCCTGGCAAGAAACCATGGGCTCTGACTTTCAGCTACGGTCGTGCGTTGCAGGCCAGCGCTCTGAAGGCATGGGCTGGCAAGAAAGAAAACGTCAAGGCTGGCCAGGACGAGTTCTTGAAACGGGCTAAGGTATTTTTATTTTTTCATTACTATAGTCTGAATTTTACTTTTTAAAACTTTAAAACTTGCTTTAACATGCTGTATCATCCTTTTCTATACATTTATCAGGTTTGAATTGGTAAATTTTCCAGAACAATGAGAAATAATTGAATCTTAAAAAGAGACTAATTTTATTTGAAAGGAAATTCTATGCAGAATATTTAAATTTATGGGTTAAAGGAATTATTAAAATATAATTAGATTCTTGTTTAAGCAGCTTGAAGAAATGAGAAATATTTAATTTCATTTACTCTTAAACTATATAGTTCATTTAATTTAGTGAATGTTTATTACTCATACAAGTAAAGTTTTTAAATTTTCGTGTACTTAATATCTTAATTTAGTGCTGATTTCACACAATGAAGACTTGAAAGTCAAATGATATCTATTCTCTCGGATGGGAAGAGCATTGACCTAAATTTATTTAAACTAGCTTTCTTAATTTTGTTTTTTGATTTTATTACTGAACACGTTTAAGATAAATAACTTTAAATTTCATTTAATATGAATAATTTCTTTTTTAAGGTAGCTGAATTCTGAATGTTACTTATGTTAAAGTATTGTCTTATTCTGAAATCCGAAAGAATTAAATTTTTGTTAAAAAAAAAAGACATTCATTTACGTAAGAAAGCTTTAACATAAAAAATTTTCGGCCTAAAATTTGACGCTTAGGTTTGGAAGTCTAGGGTCAAATCAAAATTTTTGGTTGTAAAATGCGACTAACAACCTCTTATTTCTAACATTGACCCCTCCTCCTTCTGGAAAAGTTAGAAATGATTTGCTTGTTTAATCTTAGTATTATTAAAAAATGTACTTTGTACTGCATGAAAGCAAGAAAATGAAAATAATCACAGCATATTTTGAATATGGCCCACCTAAATTTTCTTGCCATAGACACTCACATAAGCTATTATTAAAAAGTTATTTGAATCATAGTTCCTACACTAAATTGGATTTTTTCTTTCTTTTCAAAGAATACTTGATTATAACACGAGTTTTTTCAAGTACTAGTTACGACTTTTGAAAGATTTTTTGAACAACTAGCTACTATATTAAAATCCAACCATAGCTATGTCATTCTGACACTTCCAACCGTAGCAGTTTCAGATTCGAGCCAAGTATCAAAATATTCAAATTTTTCAGAGGCCTATTAATAACTTGGTTTAGTTTTTGTATTTAATTAACCGATACATTAAATAAAACAATGTTTTTACGGTTCGCAACAATGCGAATGCAGACAGCCTGGCAATAATGCAAGAGTCCAGCGAAAGTGGATTACCAAAGGTACATTTTTCGTTGTGATAGTTATCTTTCCCTTGGAAGTAATGTAATTTGCACCCCAATAATGAAAATTCAATTTTTTTCGAAGTCTATGTATCTCGGTCCCCGAAGTACTTCAGGGAAGTTAAGTGTACACTAATCCGCCGTAGGCGGCAAGGCCAACACTAGCATTGCAGGCGGCTAGTAGATTTTAATAATGGCTGTAAATATCAGATTGAATACTACTAACCTAGAACAATAAGTTTTGTTTAAAAATTGATAATAAAAAACAATCAAAATTTTAAAGTTTTGTAAGGATGGCATAACCAGGAGTATTTTTTCCCAATGCTTGTATGCTTCACGCAGGCTATAATTTTGACGTCATAATGTTCACAAAAAATTGAGCATCTAATACATTTTTAATCACATGCAATTCAAACGTCTGCATTTGAATTTTCAGATTTTGCAAATAACTGTCCATTGCTGTGGTCGAGTATCTAAACTTGTATCAAATTTTTAAAAAATTAACAGTTGAAATAACAAATAAGACATAGGTGTAAGGTAACATATATTAAGTCTCTAATTTTAAAATAATTGAAAAATTAACACAATATGCAAAAATTTAATCTCAAACTCTGCTCATCAATTACAGCAAAGCAATTGTTTATGTTGCTTAGTTTCCAAAAAAAATAAGAGTCTTACAATAAGCCAATTCTTTGAATGTATTTAATTTGATGCCAGTATTCCAAAAAGACTTTAAATAATCTGGTTTTTCTGAAAAGAATTAGAACTTCGAAGTGTAAATAAAATCTGAAACTCT
This sequence comes from Uloborus plumipes, assembly GCA_038373865.1. Taxonomy (NCBI): domain Eukaryota; kingdom Metazoa; phylum Arthropoda; class Arachnida; order Araneae; family Uloboridae; genus Uloborus; species Uloborus plumipes. The sequence goes on from JAXGGA010008471.1 coordinate 48,671, forward strand.
ATGGAAACAGCAATAAAAAGCACTGACAAGTTTTTAAATTTCCCTTTTTAAAAATTAAAGGACTAAAGACTCATTTATACATTTATCAATCTCTTGGAATGAAACTTTTTTCTTCCAAGCAGTTTTGAAGGTTTTCACAAGTGTACAAAACATGTAAAATATTTTTTATATGCTTTAGTTAATTCTGCTTGCTTCCTATATCATGGCATTTTAACTAGTAGATTTAGATGCATTAATCTTACTGTTCCTTTCTAGGCGAATGGACTTGCATGTCAGGGCAAATATGTACCAGGTTCAATCCAAAGCCTTGCATCCCAAAAATCCAACTTTGTGCCTACACACTCCTACTAATTTCTTCTGCATGGCTTTTTTTTTTTTTTTTTTGCATGTGTCTGAATGTTTTTATTTTTTTAGACTATGACATTTTTCTTACATTTTTATTCATTTATTAAGTGCCAATTTTTTATTTGCATATGTTGTATTGCTGCGCAATTTTTATTTTGAAAATTTTGCTTGCTCCTAAAACATTTCACTATTTCCTCCTTTGTCTTGTATGTTGTACCTAACTTTCTAGATGTTGTTATTCTCTGATTATATGTGCTTTCTTCTATTCGTGTGTTGCACAATTAGGCCAATAGCGAAGCTTCTCTTGGAAAATATGGTGGAGGAGTTACTGGAGCTGCGGCTGGAGAGACCCTATTCATCAAAGATCATGCTTATTAAATGTTTTGTTCGTTCCTATCTTTCAATTCAAAAAAAAAATCAAATCTGTTACAATATACATGACTGTTAATGTGATTTCTCTTGTTATTTTCCATTCATAGAGAATTATAATGAAGAAAAATATGTAACTTTGATGTATAATAAATGTTTATTTAAAACCCAAACTTTTTAGCTTTATTTTAATATTGATTTAAGCTTCTCTTCTGAATTGTTGATCTGGTTAAAGGTATTTGGTACGCTTTTTCAAAAAAAAGGCAGTTACACAAAAAGCAATTTATGAAATATTTTAGGATTAGTTTCAAACTTGGCCAGTCATTACTTTACAGTTTTTAATGTCTGGTAAAATAAAATGAAACCAGGGTTTCAAGTTTTCAGTCGAACCAGTGATAAAATGCATAGAAGCAGCAAAACACAAAACCAGGGACAAAGGTAATAAAATTGAGCACACTGTTTAAAAATAGACTTATCCGATGAACTTGTGGGGGAAATGTGTAATCTTTACTTTCTTCTATATCTAATATGTAGAAGAAAGTATTGTACTAATAAATTTACGAATTTCAAGGGATTTGTACGTATTGAAGACTGCTGAATCCATTTTTGGAAAATGTTCGTGTGTTTCAAGGGGAGGAGGTTATAATAGATTTTTTTGAAAAATAAACCTGAAGAATTTTTTCGTATCAATTTAAAAGTACAGAAAATATTTAATACAGAGTAAAATTTTAAAATTTACGTTAATTTAGAAAATGCACATTTACAATACTTGTAATCATTAAAATAGACGTCTAGTACACGATTCAGTAGGCTTGCTTAGGGGCGGTTACTCACTGCTTTATACCTTGAGCTCTACCTTAAAAATTGACGAGTTCTACCGTACTAAGTGCGGTCGCTCGCTGGTATTCTAATTTCACATTAACTACCAGTTTTTTTTTTTTTTTGGCTCTTTGCTTTGTAAGAAAATTTTTGCCTCCAACTAGAAAACTTTCGTATTCCATGCTGATGAGAGCATAAGCTCGAAACAGCTGTCCATGGATCGAAATAGCAGAGTTGGCAGTGTATTGTATGTGCAATGAGTTACCGCCCGTAAGCCAGGGCTGAGGCAGAACTGTATCAAATGCACCCACAGCTCGATCATAGCATCCTAAGACTGCAGTTTCGCCCTTATGGGCTCCTCAGTTAGGAATAGCCAATGATCGAGCCGGAGGCAAAAATCCTCTTAATGTAGCTAAGATAGCCAACAAACTGGTAGATAAAGTGCATTTATCTTACAATAAGAGGATTTTTGCCTCCTGCTCAATCATTGGCTATTCCTAACTGAGGAGCCCATAATAAGGGCGAAACTGCAGTCTCAGGATGCTATGATCGAGCTGTGGGTGCATTTGATACAGTGTATTGCATGTTTCTGCCTTAGCCCTTGCTGAGGGGCGGTTATTCACTGCCTTATACTTAGGGAATAGTTTAAGAGCAAGAATCGGAGAGAGTGTCACGCCTGTGATTCATGACCTCAGATTTTCTCCCAAAAATTACCAAATGTTTATTATCTAAATGAAAGACCAAATCCAGAATGTTTTGCTCTTAAGTTGAGTTATTTAGTTTTTATGGACCCCCAAACTTGAAGGTGCGGCATCAAAAATTAAGCGGATTTTCAAGACATGGAAGCTGCCGTGAGCCAAAACTCTTACTAGGAACTGTTTATCTCCAATTTTCTTTTTGTATATGGAATATAGAAGGTTGTAACTTCACAAAATGAATGTTAAGTTTGTGGTAAGTTGTTTCCGTAAGGTCAGTGAAGGCCCTCAAAATAAGGCATTTTTGACGTTTTTGAGGTCCAAAAACAGTTTGTACATTTTAGTTGGCATGGCAAAAGTAGTGTCGTTTGAAAGACCAGTGTAAACACTTTAAAATAATGTATAAATAACCGAGGAAAGTTCAACGTGCTTTTAGTTGCGTAAGGCCAAAATATGAAAAATGTCATATTTCACTGATATTCAAACGGTCATAACTTCCTCTGCCAACAACATATTGGAATATTTTTTTTGCCAATGTCATACTCTATTCTTTGTCTTAACAGAACAGTTGAGTCCTTTGAGGCAAAATGTGAAAATTTTTTTTACAAAAAATGTATTTTTTCCTGTGCATTTTTTTGTAAAATTTTTTTTTACATTTCGCCTCAAAGGACCCAACTGTTCTGTTAAGACAAAGAATAGAGTATGACATTGGCGAAAAAAAATTTTCAATATGTTGTTGGCAGAGGAAGTTATGACCGTTTAAATATCGATAAAATGTGACATTTTTCATATTTCGGCCTTACGCAACTAAAAGCACGTTGAACTTTCCTCGGTTATTTATAAACTAGCAGTACCCGCACGGCGATGCCCGTGCAACAAATGTAAAGGAAGTTAACTAAATAAAGTTTAATTCACTCTAACCCTCTAAAGTAAAATTATTATACTTGATTCAAATGTGCTCCCCAACCTTTTGAATTCCACTAAAAGTCATATTAAAGTTTAAATCAATTTGCCAAATAAACGTTTCAGTGGAACTTTTGAGATAACTGTAGTGGCAAGATTTTCGAAAACTCTCAACGAACACAGCAATTTTGCCCTTGAAGTTTAACATAATCCACCGATTTAACCGTAATTTCAATGTAAAATTGGTCGCCAAATTTAAATTTATTAACATAGGGAACCGATTGTGTCAGGTAGCTCAGCCTCAACCATTCTTCCATGATTTTAATGTGAACATTAAAAGGCAAGAAATATAATGTCTTTCGCACCATCTCTTTGAACTGAATACAATCTATAACAGAAACCCTCAAATAAGCAAGATTTCCCTGGCTGGCAGGTTTGGTAAATTTCCAGATTGTTGTCAAACTTTACGACGCCAAATACGAAGAGTAACTTCATAGCGGTGTTACCGAAAATGTCAGAATGGAACTATTAAAAATTTAGGTTTGGTGGCATTATATACATGTTTTAAACATGCAATAAAATACTTTTTAGACTGCAAACAACTACTGTTCCTTCACAGAGCGTTTTCTTTTTCTTTAATTTGGAGAAAGAAGTGTTTCACTGGCTGGGAGGTTTGGTAAATATCCCTATTGTTGCCAAACTTTACCACGCCAAATACGATGAGTAGCTGATAGCCATCGCTATTTTTTTAACAATAATAGTTCCATTCTGACATTTTTGGTAACACCAAATTTTGAGGAATTCAACTGAATACATTTAAATTCCCTCCGACCCCTCTGAACTAAAATTATTATATCCTTTAGTTCAAATGCGTTCCATCTTTTAAACTCCACTTAAAGTCATGTTAAAGTTTAAATCAATTCGCCAAATAAATCAAAAAGACAGAAAATTAAGAAAGAAATAAGAGATATTAAGCATTCAAATTGAATAAATTTTCAAGGCTTAAATCTATATGCACAATTTTAACCACAAAGTAACTTCAAGGACAAAAGAGCAGCTGATCAGGGAAATGGACCTAGTACCATAGTTGAGCGTACATAGTTAAGCCTTGAAAATTGACTAAATTTGATTAATTAATATCTCCTGTCCTAATTAACGGACAGAAACGTGCTAAAACTTTTCTTTTTCAGAAAAAAAAACCCCTCTCCAACGATATATAATGTTTTGTGGTGGGGGAAGGTTTTCCCCCCTCAATTATGGCGGATACACCAAAAATGAGACTAATTAATTAATTTAAAAATAACTAATTCGAAATTAAAAATTTGGGCTTCGAGGTGCACGAGGGCGGGGTACGTTCGAATTTTTGAGCCAAGTTTCAGGTCTGTAGGTGCTGTGGGGGCTTCTGGCCAGCGGTTACAAACGTACAAACGAACACCGTCATCTTTATATATATAGATTATTTTAAAGTGCTTACACTGGTCTTTCAAACGACACTATTTTTGCCATGCCGACTGAAATGTACAAGCTGTTTTTGGACCTCAAAAACGCTAAAAAACGTCAAAAATGACTTGTTTTGAGGGCCTTCACTGACCTTACGGCAACAACTTACCACAAATTTAACATTCATTATGTAATGTTTCAACCTAATATAGTCCATATACAAAAAGAAAATTTGAGTTAAACAGTTCCTGGTAAGAGTTTTGGCTCACGGCAACTTCCATGTCTTGAAAATCCGCTTAATTTTTGATGCCGCACCTTCAACTTTAGGTGTCCATAAAAACCTAAACAACTAAACTTTAGAGCAAAACATTCTGGATTGGTCTTTCAATAAGATAATAAACATTTGGTAATTTTTGGGAGAAAATCTGACAGGTCATGAATCACCTCATAATGCTAGGCGTGACAGTTTCTCAGATTCTTGCTCTTAATAGAATTCGCTCATATATAAATCTCAGACAGTAATACATATAAAGCAAAATATAAACATAATAAATTTACCTCTCACTAAAGAAATTAAGTGTTAAATGAGAAGAACTTATAATACACCAAGTATCTCTTTATACAATAAAATGAAAATTTATTTAAAACAAAAGTTGACAATGTATAAGTACTTATATGTACAAAAAGTTCATATGGACAATCAATCAGATGCATCCTCATTTTCTGATGGTGAATGATCATCAATTTCCATCTAAAAAAGAAAATATTCTTAAGAATTTTTTTTTAAATATATTTTCTAAATGTAGCACAATACATCTATACAACATTGATTCCTACAAATTAAGTGTAAATATCTTTGGCTTTTTCAGTCTTTTGATACCATTTTTGAAACTAATTAGTATTAAATTTTTTTTACTCTTATAGCTGAAAGGAAAAAAAATTAAATTATAGAAAGTAACATCAACATTCTATTTTAAATATCCTAGACTTTTTACAACCCCTCTCCCCCGAAGGTTACCTAAAATTCCTATATTCTGTTGTGATTTTCAGGAAACATTAATTTAGCCTGACTTGATGGGACTTTTTTTTCCACTGCAACCAGATAAAAATGATTAACAGCCTTATTCACAATCACGGATTGGCTGCAGAATAATCCCAGGATCAATCTATGGTCTGTTGCAGATCAGGCCACAGTTCTTATTCACCAACCTTGAATAAATGAAGTGCGGGATTACTCAGACATAGATGTAAGAACTTCTGTAATTGGTCGCTTTTGATCAGGTGACGTTGATGACATTCCCATGATTCCTAGTCGCCCATCATGGCCGCCAATGTTTTCCGGAAGCAGACAGATCTTTGTTATTTTTTATATTTTTTTCTAACCGTCAGAGCTTTCCACAACTTATGTATGTTATATATCTTGGTAAACTGCATCTTCAAAAAAAATTTCATTCAAAAATATTAATTTTAAGGTACTTAAATCAATTAAAAACTCACTGTAAGTGAGAAATTTCAACGGCGTCCATCTTGGGCCACCAAGAATCTATTCAGTTCTTAAAAATGTTTCTGAATTTTTCTACCGTTGTTATCACGCTACTTTTTCGTCCTAAGATGCATATTACAGGTTTATTTCGCAAAAAAAGTAAGGAATCAGAGGGATATTTCAAAATAAAAACATCATATCCGCCCTGTTTGTCTTTTCCTAGAGATGCAAAAAACCCGTAGTTTTTGAGAGCCGGGAATTTCGGGGAATAAACCCGGAATTTTGGGGAACATTGGGAATTTTGACTGTAAACAAACATAGTAATTTTCTACATAGTTGTTATGCCTAATGTATGAGTAAAATATAAAGACTTCGTCATTATTTGAGTTAAAAATGCAACAACTTTCAAAACAGTCCTGTTATTAAGTTTCATACCTTTGGAGCTCTTAAAAAAGAGAGAGAAAAAAAAATATGCCGAAAAAAACATTGAAAAAACTTTTGTGTTAATTATCTAAAAAAAAGTTATGTTAGTTTCATTAAATACTAAACATTTTATTAAAAAAAAAAAAAAAACATCAATTAACACGCGTAGAAGCAATCTCAATTTGAAATTATACCCCGTGACAAACAAATCATAGTTGATTTCTCATTATTTTTTGAACTAGAGCTTTCGACAACTATTTCATATACTGGTAAACTCATTTCAAAGAAATTTCATTCAGAAATATTAATTTAGGTACTAATCAATTAAAAACTCACTGTAAGTGAGAAATTTCAACGCGTCCATCTTGGCCACAAGAATCTATTCAGTTCTTAAAAATGTTTCTGAATTTTTCTACCATTGTTATCACCTACTTTTTCGTCCTAAATGCAAAAACAGGTTTATTTCGCAAAGAAAGTAAGAATCAGAGGGATATTTCAAATAAAAACATCATATCGCCATGTTTGTCTTTTCCTACATGTAAAACGTGTAGTAGAGAGTATAAACGCGGAATTAAACAGCCAATATTGGCGGCTCAGATTCGAGGCTATATTTCGCTGCTTGTAGACTGGAATAATCTTCCTTTTGCGATTGTGAATAACGATTTCGTGCAAATCCTGGGATAATCTTCAACAGTGGCAACATTGAAGGATTATTCGTGTTTGTGAATAACGATGTTAATAACGATTTCGTGTGAATCCTGGGATAATCTTCAACAGTGGCAACATTGAAGGATTATTCGTGTTTGTGAATAACGGTGTAAATCTCAGATACATTTACTGTGTGTAGCTACACTCTTCGGTCATGTAATTGCATGAAGCATAAATTAAATATTAATGTATGATTACATCTATATCTATAAAAATGAGTGTATGTATATATATATACTTGTTCTCTATACAAATCCACAGTTTGCGTCAGATTTTCATCAAACTTGACACAGAGGTTCCTTGATGCCCTAGAATTCTCATAGGCGGGGTCTTGAAATTTTAAAAAATCTAAAAAGCTCAAATTTAAATTTTTTGTCAAAAAATGACCCTTTTATTGGAATCTAGCCTATTTATATTGTAATCGAGATAGGCCTTTTAGCATTCAAATTGATGAAATTTAAGATTTTTAAATATTAGTATTTTCCAACAATGATTACGATTAAAGTAATGAATTTTCAATTTAAGGCTCACCTATTTCCTTTTAGCATTGAAATAGTAAAAAACAATCATAATTCATGTGGACTTTATAAAAAGAGCCACGGATTTGAATTTCAAATTTGCAATGCGACTACAGTTGCGTCTGTAATGGAGATAAGCCTTCAGAACGAGAAACAGATTTATTTCTGAGTTATAATAATTTTTACTTTGTAGGTGGGAACAGTTAATAGAGAAAAGTTAATATTTTAAATTTGGCGGGTGAAATTGATGCAATTTTTTCACTTCCATGTGCATATATTTCATGCCAGTGGACGCGGCAAAGCACAGACAACATTTATCTTTCATTTTCACCTTTT
>JAXGGA010008472.1:0-25000 GCA_038373865.1 Uloborus plumipes
AAAAAAAAAAAAAAAAAAACTTGATAAAGATAAGATGTCATCAAAATTAGGTCATTCCATGTCAAGTGTCCCAAATTTCCAGAAAATCCCCACTCGACACCCTCCGATTTTGATGAAAATTTTTTTGGAAGTACATATAAGACTTGCATGAAGCCATACCAAATTATAGCTCCATAAGCGCTATAGTTCAGCCAATATAAATTATTTTGTAAAGGCCTCTTTTTCGTGTCTTGAAAAAAATGACCAAATCGTCAAGTTTGTGCTTTTATTGCTCGCGACCTAAGACGATTATATGGCTCAAATTTGGTGATTCTGATCACTGTTTAGGGTAGAATAGCCTACTTGTGTAATAAAAGCTCAACCACTGTAGATTTTTTGCAATTTGCTGCCAAAGTTGGTAAAAAATCGTATTTTGGCAAATTTTGACCATACGTTATCAGCTTGTATCTGCTGAAAGAATGACTTTCTGAAGCTAATTCTTTCCTCGTTTGTAGCCTGATAGTTCGTCCGAAAGGTGTGCAAGTGGCATCTTGATAGCTCAAATAATTGCTGAATTATGCGAGTTGAAATTCCAGTCAAAAATTTTTTTTCTCAATTTTGTCTCAATTTCAAAGGGCAATATCTCAAAAGGGTCATCTTGAATTTCAATTTTCTTTACATTATTGGAAAGAACACACTTTTCTTAACTAAAAAACGTTGGTTTTATATTTGAGACAAACCAGTTTCAAGGGGATATTGCAGATCAAAAATGTGTACGTTATTCCGCGTGAAATCAAAGGAAAAAAGGCAGAGACCTTAAAAGTTCATGTCAATTTGCTCTAATAAAATTTAAAGGAGCTATTGTACTTTTGTTCTGATGAAAAAAAAATTTTTAGATAATTTTGAACTTTAGTTTTTGTGTGCGTATCCGTAAAAACTCAAGAAATGAAAAAAAAAATAAAGTTTCGTTTTTAACAAAAAGGATTATTTTTTTTATCGCTGCTATAACAGCTTGAGTCTTTTCCAGGAGTTATCTTAAAACTCTTGGAACAGAATTTCGGATGATGTGTCACTTTGCAAGGTGTCATTAATATTTCAAGGTCATAAAAAGCATTGTTTCCTTTTCAAAAAATTAAAAATAAAAATAATTAATAAATGAGGTAAATAAATAAATAAAACAGTTAATATGGTGTATGTGATAAAAAATATGTACAGTGGGACGCCAAAGCCATTATTCTAAAAAGCAATAATGAAAGTTTTCGATAGAGTTGAATATAGCAATTATTTCCGCCATGTAAATGATAACAATACTGATTGAAAATATGATAAATAGCAATCGAAAATCCATTCATTATACTGCCAAGGATGTGTCTAGGATATTCAGCCTATGATTGCAATTTGCCCATAAAGAAAAATGATGAAAAATGGGAAAATGCTTTTTATGACCTTGAAATAATAATGACCTACAATCTTGCCAAGTGACATATCATCCGAAATTCTATTTCAAGAGCTTTAAAATAACACATAGGAAAAGACTCAAGCTCTTATAGCCAGCGATAAAAAAATAATTCTTTTTGTTAAAAACGAAACTTTTTTTTTTTTTTTGCCATTTCTTGAGTTTTTACGGATGCGCACACAAAAACTGAAGTTCAAAAATATCTAAAAATAGGTTTTTTCATCAGGACATAAGTACAATAGCTCCTGTAAATTATAATAGAACAGATTGACATGAACTTTTAAGGCCTATGTCTTTTTTTTTTCTTTGAGTTCACGTGGATAGACGTACACATTTTTGATCTGCAATATCCCCTTGAAACTTGTTTGTCTCAAATAAGAATAACGTTTTTTGGTTTAAAAAAGTGTGCTCTTTCCAATGATGTAAAGAAAATTGAAATCCAAGATGACCCTTTTGAGATATTGCCCTTTGAGATTGAGACAAATTTTGAGAAAAAAAATTTTGACTGGAATTTCAACTCGCATAATTCGGCAATTATTTGAGCTATCAAGATGCCACTTTCACACCTTTCGGACGAACTATCAGGATACAAACGAGGAAAGAATTAGCTTCAGAAAGTCATTCTTTCAGCAAAGCTGATACAAGCTGATAACGTATGGTCGAAATTTGCCAAAATACGATTTTTTTACCAACTTTGGCAACAAATTGCAAAAAATCTACAGTGCTTTGAGCTTTTGTTTCACAAGTAGACTATTCTACTCTAAACAGTGATCAGAATCACCAAATTTGAGCCATATAATTGTCTTAGGTCGCGAGCAATAAAAGCACAAACTTGACGATTTGGTTATTTTTTCAAGACACGAAAAAGAAGCCTTTACAAAATAATTGATATTGGCTGATCTATAGCGCTTATGGAGCTATAATTTGGTATGGCTTCTTGCAAGGCTTACATAAACTTCCAAAAAAATTTTCATCAAAATCGGAGGGGGTCGAGTGGGGACGCCTCGTACACTTGACATGGAATAACCCCATTACCTTGTTGCAATGTGGCTTAAACATCCAAAACAGCTCTTACGTAACTTATAAAGGAAAGAAGTGAAAATCAGTGTTGACTTCGTAAATTTTCTACTACAGGAAAACCAATGAGAAGTAGTTAATTCAAATGCATCGTGTTGCCCGTGAAAAAGTTTAAACTCTGTAGTTGCCAAAATAAAAAAGAAAATACTTACTGAAGATTCTAATAAATCACTTTTAAATTTGTTGTTGTAGTTGACCTATGCCACCTAGGCTGGCGATCTAGGGTGCTTTGCTTCACTTTTTGTACCGCAGTTTGGTTTCAGGACCGACTTTCAACTACACACGTCATAAAGGACCCGTTTATAGGGTGGGCAACCATTCCCAGCCGCAGCACAACACATTCACACAAAGAAAGGACAAGCACAATAGAGAGAAAAAGTATATGTATTCCTGAGTCGAGATTCGAACCCGGAACCCCCTCATCGCAGTCAGATTTTTCTGAATACTAGACGAGATGGCTGGCTTTAAATTTTTAAATGTACCAATCTGGTGGAAAACAAAAGCTTTTTTTTCTTCATTCGCAAATATAGAACTTTTCTGTTATAGTTTAGTGAGCTTAAAAATGCCTACTTCTAATTGCATAACTAATAAAGTTTTACTACTACTTAAATATTTAGGCGTTTTTACAATTTTTATCAATATTTTTTGGAATCAGATGGTAAAAGGTAAATTATTTGCTGTTAATGTCAATAAGTGGTTGTTTAGCTATAAACTGCGCCTAAATTAGGTTTTTTTCTCATGATTTGAACAGAAGTTTAAAACTGAAGATTATATTTTAACCCCTTCAGACCTGGTGTCCGGTATACCGGACATCAACTTTGAACAGCTGCTAATCATTTAATAATTGACTTAATTACTTGATTTTTTTTGTAGTCGACAATTTGCAATATGCTTGTTATTATCTGAGCAAAAATTTTTGCTTTTGGGATTGGCAACATTTCCAAAAATGGATTGAGAAACTGGAATTGGGTTGTTTTTCCAACCATGCACTCTCGCCGAAAAAAGTTGCTTTTTTTCTGAATTTTCTAAAATTGTATGATCTTTTATTTATCATTTCAAATGCTTATATTATGTTTTATTATTGTTTGAAGAATATTTTACGACAAAGTTTGTGTGATATTTCATATATTTTTTTGCTGAAATATTAATTTCAAAATATGTATCTGGAAAATTGGACACGTCATAACTCTTTTAATTTTTTACTAACAAGCTTGAAATTTTGTTTGTGAGATGCTCTTAGCCATTGTACTTTGTGTACCAAATAAAAACATTTTTGGTTAACTATTTCATAATTCCGACTGAAGGGGTTAAAGTGTTTTTAAAAAATCATGCACTTGAGGGTTGAATCCAGAGTCGTGAGCCATTTGCCGTGGTGTATATATAATGCGATGCTTGGAGTGACGTGACTTGGGTATTGAGAAAGAGATTTAAACTTTTAAGGAGAATTTTTTCCCCCTTCATATTTAATGTGTACATTTTTCTATAATACAGCATGAAATTAATTCTTCTCCAAAACAAGTTTAGCTACTGATTTGGTGTTCTCCAATAAGCACCTGCCTTAATGAAAGTTGGATTAGAGTTCGGCTGAGGAAAAAACCCATCAAAGCAAAATTTTCGGCCCGGACTCGAATTCATGCCTTTTCTAATTTTTAGCACAATTCTATCCAACCGGCTCCAATGCGTCTTTATTTTTGGATACTATTCACTGAAGTAATGTGTAATTAAAAACAAAGACATTTTTTCCGACAAAAAAAAACCTTGGGTCCATTTTTCGTCAATTAGCCGGCATGATAAGCTTTAAAATGAAGGGTAAATTATGGATTTTGATAAAGAAATGAGGAAGATCTCTCGTAGCGACGAAAAAACAGATTAGATTACAATTTATAAATTTTAGAAAGCAGAAATTGCATAGTGCACATTTGCCTGGTATTATTTGTAGACTTACATACATAAAATAAACCATCTTAAGTTAACAGTTACTTAAGGTATTTAGTCCCAATCTAAATCGTTTTTCCTGCGGAGCATGCGGTAACAAAAGACCAGTTTTGATGCTTTTTGGATACGTATGTATTGGTTTTTTGTTATGAGTTTTAAAGAAACCACAGTAATACTATTGAAACAATAAGCTTATTTTCCAGTACAGAATATTTATAGTAATTCTCAGATAAAGTTCATTACAAAAGTAACAACAATAACTAAGAAATAAATATCGTTTTGAGCGGGGGTTACAGAATCAGAATCTCGTAAATTAAGACTTAGTAATAGTGTTAAAATGAGGGTTATTTTCTATAGATACATAAAATACTTTCAGGGACGTCATTTCAAGTTTTTCCAGGGGGGGGGGGGCAAAGGGTGCAAACACAATGCAATTTCATCGGAAAACAGCAAAAACCACGCCCACTTATATGTAAATACTTTGATTTCTCAAAGCCAGGGGCGGGGGCAATTGACCCCCCGTGCCCCCCCCCCCTAAATGACGGGCCTGAATACTTTATTCTAGTGATAGACAAATGTATGTTAATTTTAACTTGTTATTACTTTGAAACTTGTGTACAAAGAAAACATGCATAAACTTAGTGCCTATAAAAAATAGCTCTCTCTCTCTTATGATAGTCTTTTGTTAGTCATTAATTATTCACTATAGTTCTCTGTAAGGCATTAAGGCATCCATGATCACTTTGAGCCGGGACTTGATTTTGACGAGAAATTTCCTATTATCTCAACTTTCAAAGCGAAATTTTTTGATAGTTTGCCATCGATGTCGGTATTGTGATTGATTATCCTTTTTGTCACTTTTAAAAGCTCTTTTTCCAGTCATCTGTGAATTGTATGAGTTCATTGACTTTACATTTGAGAGAGAGCTCTAGAACGATTCGCAAAATATATCCCCAATAGCCCAAGCACGCTTGCTAGCAAAGCCAAAATGAAGTTTATTACATATTATCTGCAATTTCAGCAGTTTGGATCTTGAAATAGAGGAAAATTTCGCGTGCCACATCCGACAAAAAGCAAAACTAATCCACGTAAAACAATATAAAGGTGCCCTTAAGCCAGGATTGAGGCAGAAATACACGCAATATATCGCCCAGCTCGGTTATTCCAGCCAGCGACTGCCTTATTATGGATTCATCAGACTGGAATAGGAAGTGACCGAGTTGGAGGCAGATATATTCTACCTTAGCCCTGGCTTAGGGGCGCTAAATTACTGCTTCAGACCCAAGCTCCGCAAAGATTAAGCTCCGGAAAGATTAGAAAAAAAAAATACATAATTTAAATAAAAACTAATAGACATCATATGAAAACAAATAATGTCAATTTGGAAATTTTCTAATGGTTAGAAAAAAATAGAAAAATGTGTTTCTAAAAAGTATGTCAAACCTCCCTAGTTTGCCCTACAGCTAGCTGCTTTCGAGCAAGTTTTCTTGAGGCATATCGGAAACTTCCTGCGCAGTCAATCCATTCAAAATTCTTATTAACAAAATTTCCCAGGAAAGTTAATAGAAAGGTGTTCAGATTTTAAAATGTTTCATAAACATAAAAAACATCTTTCATTGAATAAAATATTGCCAGTAATAAAATTTCGAACTCAGAATGCAATTCCTAACTTCTAATTTCCATTTTTTTTTAATCACTCATTTGCCCATTAATTTGTAAGCTACATTTGAAGTATGGTCACTTCCTCTCATTGATTACCAGAGCCTGTAATTTTTCCAATTGGCAGCTAGAGCTGCCGGCCACTTTGTCTAGTGGTCAGAGAAGTCTGGTTTGGATGGCGTAGTCCCGGGCTCGAATCCCGGTTCGCGCGTGGATGTTCTTTCTCTCTCTTGTCCTTTCTTCGTGTGAATGTGTGGTTGTTCTGGAAAAGGTTGCCTACCCTATAAAACGGGTTCCTATGGCATGCGTGTACTGTGGAAGTCGGACTTCACACCAAATGACGGTACAGTTGGAAAAGTGAAGTAGCATACCCCAAATTGCCAGGTTGACTAGCACAAGACAGCAACGACAACAGCCAAAGCTTAACCCTTTATGCCCTACGGGACTCGGAAGTCCCGCTTATATTAATAAAGGGTCATTCCATTTTAAATCAACAAATTTTCAAAAAAGTTGTTGCATCACCATTTTTGATTTTGATGAAAATTTGCACGTGTATTCCTTTTACTTCCCAGAGCTTAAAATAGTGTTCATTTTATTTTTTTAAAATTTACCCTTTGATATATAGGCCCTTTTTGTTGTTGGCAACAGCGAAAATCGGGCGTTTTGATGCTTTGCCTTATGAACAATAACTTTTTTTTCTATCAAAGATTTTGAGCTCAACTATAGCTCATTGGAAAGCTAAGAAAAAGGTCTTTTTATATATGCTATGAATAAATTTCAGATTAAAAAAAAATACTTATTTTTTCAAGGTCAAAGTTCACGACGAAAATGACATTTTTTACTACTTTCGAAAATTAAAAAACCCATGAAGGGTTCAAAGTAACAAGCCGATTTTTTCATCATATATTCATAGTCATGGTTACTTACTGTATAAAAAAAAAATGGCTTGTTATTCCACCCCCTTTATGAGATATGCCCCCCCAAAGTTGTAAATTTTTTTAAAAATCCAATTTTCAACGCTAAAAAAATGCATGTGGGGGGCAAGATAAAAAAAAATTTATCCGTGGTATTTTAAGTACTTTTTACCAGCTTTCTAATAAAACAAAAGTTGCTTTGTTATTCAAAAGCGTTTGGCAGATATAAGGAACTGAACTTTCAAAAAATTGCACAAAAACAACACGATTATTTTTATTTTTTTATATCTTTTTTTTATTTCAATGTAATTATATACCTTATTCTTTGCCTTAAATGCTAAAAAAAGACTAAGAAGAGCAATGAAGAAACATATTTAAAGTTTAATAAGATAATTTAATATTTTTAACACCTGGGAATATAGAATACCACTAAACTCGTCTGATTTTTAAACAAATGATTGCTACCTACAACAGGACTGAGCATTTC
The DNA here is from genome assembly GCA_038373865.1 of Uloborus plumipes. Lineage (NCBI taxonomy): Eukaryota > Metazoa > Arthropoda > Arachnida > Araneae > Uloboridae > Uloborus > Uloborus plumipes. The sequence continues at coordinate 7,508 of JAXGGA010008472.1, forward strand.
TCAACTTGTCCAGGTTTGTTCATACCATGTGGTCATCCTTGTTCTGACTTGCTATCACATGTGTATCTTAGTTGTCTATCAAATTCTGAAAGAAGTAGGTTGTTGAGCTAGTGTTTTTGCTGTGAAATCTTGTGAAGCTAAAGTGATTTTTCATTTCAAGTTCATTCATATTCACAGAATGTTTTGTTAAAGGTAAAAGAAGAAATTCTTTAGAATCCTTAAATATAAATTTAAATTTGTCTTTCTGCATGTAAACTGTGAATAAGTTATGGATAACCCTAAATGCTCCATAGAAGTTTTTGAGAATGATGATTGTAATATTTTAAGTTACAGTAGGCAGTCTACTGTAAATAGTATTTCTGAGTACTGTGATGATAAAACTTTACTGCACCTGAGAACTAGGTGTAAAACTATTGAAACTGTTTGTACCTACCAGCAAGAAATTCCATAAAGGTGGCAAAACTTGGCAAGAATTTTTTTTGCATGGTAGGTACAAACAGTTTTAATAGTTTTACACCCAGTACTCAGGTGCAGTAAAGTTTTATCATCATCACTGTACTCAGAAATACTATTTACAGTAGACTGCCTACTGTAACTTAAAATATTACAATCATCATTCTCAAAAACTACTATGGAGCATTTAGGGTTATATCCATAACTTATTCACAGTTTACATGTAGAAAGACAAATTTAAATTTATATTTAAGGATTCTAAAGAATTTCTTCTTTTACTTTTAACAAAACATTCTGTGAATATGAATGAACTTGAAATGAAAAGAAATCACATCAGCTTCACAAGATTTTACAGCAGAAATATTAGCTCAACAACCTACTTCTTTCAGAATTTGAAAGACAACTAAGATACACATGTGAGAGCAAGTCAGAACAAGGATGACCACATGGTATGAACAAACCTGGACAAGTTGAGAAATGCTCAGTCCTGTTGTAGGTAGCAATCAGATGTTTAAAAACCAGACAAGTTTAGTGGTATTCTATATTCCCAGGTGTTAAAAATATTAAATTATCTTATTAAACTTTAAATATGTTTCTTCATTGCTCTTCTTAGTCTTTTTTTAGCATTTAAGGCAAAGAATAAGGTATATAATTACATTTAAATAAAAAAAAGATTAAAAAAAATGAAAATAATCGTGTTGTTTTTGTGCAATTTTTTGAAAGTTCAGTCCTTATATCTGCCAAACGCCTTTGAATAACAAAGCAACTTTTGTTTTATTAGAAAGCTGGTAAAAAGTACTTAAAATACCACATGTGAAAATTTTTTTATCTTGCCCCCCACATGCATTTTTTTGGCGTTGAAAGTTGGATTTTTTAAAAAATTTACAACTTTGGGGGGGGGGCATATCTCATAAAGGGGGTGGAATAACAAGCCAATTCTTTTTATACAGTAAGTAACCATGACTATAAATATATGATGAAAAGATCGGCTTGTTACTTTGAACCCTTCATGGGTTTTTTAATGTTCGAAAGTAGTAAAAAATGTCATTTTCGTCGTGAACTTTGACCTTGAAAAAATAAGTATTTTTTTCAAATCTGAAATTTATTAATAGCATATATAAAAAGATCTTTTTCTTAGCTTTCCAATGAGCTATAGTTGAGCTCAAAATCTTTGATAGAAAAAAAGTTATAGTTTATAAGGCAAAGCATCAAAACGCCCGATTTTCGCTGTTGCCAACAACAAAAAAAGCCTATATATCAAAGGGTAAATTTTTTAAAAATAAAATGAACACTATTTTGAGCTCTGGGAAGTAAAAGGAATATACATGCAAATTTTCATCAAAATCAAAAATGATGATGCGCACCCCATTTGTTGATTTAAAATGGAATGACCCTAAAGTGTTACGAATCCTATATGGTTAAAATCATGCTGAAGCTTTTAAGTACCATTCCTACCTGTACTTCGCTATGAGGCCGACAGATGGTACATGCAATCGGAAACAGTTTTTTGGGGGGGCCCTAAGAAGTAGGGGGCCTTAGATCCTACTGATTTCCAAAATTTGCTAAATTAATTTGGGACATAAAGGGTTAAAATTCCGGGAATGATATGCGTAAGAATCTGAAACTCGTGCAAAAGGATCGAGCCTCTTATTAATATGAGTAAGACATGTAATGCTATTTTAAATAAGAAGCATGTAATGCCCCAAAATGGTTTCATTTCCTCCCTGGTGCATCGAAATCATTTTTGTCATTCCTACCGTGATGGCCGTCTCCATTTCTTGTCATTTCGGCCGCTCGCGTAATGACTCCCCTCCGCCATTTCTGACTGCGGGAGAACAAATGTCGCAGCTGGACAAACAATGACGAAGAATCCGGGCATTCCGATCCCTTTTCCCCTCAAAGATTCCGAACCGACCGAAAAGAATTTCACCCAACCATTGCCGTAACTAGGAGGGGGGGGGGGATCTTGTAGCCATCAAAAGTTACGAAACATTTATTTATTCATTGATTATATTGGTGGGGAAATATTAAATAATGTAGAAAATTATATAAAATGTAATAAAAAAAAGAGTTCGGAAGAAGAGCTATGAGCAAAAGCGGTATATGCAGACGATCTCAAACTGAGATATTGCTGTTTAAAGTCTTGCGCCTCCCTGTATTTGATGATTTGTTACTTTTTCAGAATTTTTTAAAAAATATTTAATGTTATTAAATAACCGTAAAACATTATATTTAGATAAAAATAAGTAACAAAGAACAACCAGGTAACAATAATTCAATTTTTTTGGAAAAGTGCAGATACAAATTTTGTGCTTAGTAAGGCAGAAGAGCTAGAGGGGAAAATGAAACATCCAATGAGAAGGAACATTGGACATTATTGAAAACATTTCAAAAAAGTATCAACGTTGCAATATTTTCCTTCAATTTACCGAACAATGAAATTTTTCTGCATAAGGAATTGTCTTGGAAGTTCACAGTGACCTCTCATCAAGGAGAACATGATGGTTGGGGTGGGGGGAGGCATTTGGGACAGCATAAATAACGTTAAATTATACAAGAGAACAAAAAAATGTAGATTTTTGAACTAAATTGTAATTATGTGCGCTTAAAGTTTTATTGTTACATCCGTAACGGTGAAACTGTCCATTAGTTGATATGGCAAACTTTTATTAATCCGGACCCCATTAAATCGGACTTTGCTTAATCGGGACAGCCATTTAGATATACATTATCAGGGTGTGCGGGATTTCTAAACTACACTGGTTCAGAGGAACTCATACAACCTGAAATAGCATTAAAAAGTCCTTTTTGTCGCACTTAACTTTTTAACAACATACTAATTCATTCAAAGCTAAGTACTCGAGCAAACTTATATCTTTAGTAAGAAAACGAAAAATCATTTTTCTTGGATTTCTGTGTCAACAAAGTCAGCAGACAGTGTAAAGAAAACAGTGCTTTATTTATGTATTATTCTTTGAAAAAGAACTCACTCGCAGCGGCGAAAAAAGCCCTTTGAAGATTATTTTAGTGATTGACGTATAAAGCGACCGTTCAACTCCCGCTCGAACAACTGACACCGATCCGAGCGAAAGACAGGCGTTTTCTTCCCCTTTTCTTAGTTACTTAACTATCGAATGTTATTTGTTTTCCTTTCGGTGCTTTTTGTTACAATTTTGTAAAGTCAGCCTTCGGCCTTGCCCTTACCAAAGCAAATTTTTGCTAGACACTACATCATGTCTTGTTCAGAAAAAAAAAAAAACTTTGCTAGTACGAGCTAATGAGGGAATAAATGATATTCTTGTAATTGAAGGGATAAGTGGATAAAGGTGATATGTGAAAATTTTGGAAAAACATACTTTTTACCATGGATGAAGGTCATAAGGTAATAATTTTTTTTGAAAGCTTTTTCTAGAAATTTAAAAAATTGTCGCATATTAACTTTATTTCACTTGCCCCTTAACTGTGTTTGTGAGTTAACTCAATTGAACACACAGTTATTTGAATTTGTGTAAATCGGCGAAATTCAAATGTCACATATCACCCCTAATTTGCCCCTTCAATTATATAGTACAGGGTGCCTTTCAATTTAACTACTTCAAAATGCAATAACACAAGAATCACCGCAGTACATCAATTGTTTTCAATTGAAAAGAACGTCGAAAAAGTAATTAATCCACAATATGTTTTCTACCCGGGTGATTCCCAATTTGCTTATCAATACCAGAATTACCATCCTGATGCAATGCATTGGCCCCCCTTATCCACCAGAGGATATGAATCCGTACCTTTTGGGTCACATGGGGGGGGGGGGATTAGTGTTCAAGATAACAAGAAGCCGACAAACCTCAATAGTCCCAAGAAATCCATTTCTGGCTTATTTGAAAAGCGAAACACTCTTGAACAAGTATTTGATAACTTGGTGACAATTAAGTGCATCGCCTTCAAAGGTTCTCCCTTTGAAAACATTGTTTGTTATTTATCTCTCCGACAAGCGTTTTAATAATAATAATAAAAAAATTACTGTGTGGTATCTGGAAAGATTTTTGCGTTGTTTCATTTCAAAACTGTAGGTAAATTAAAAGACACGCTGTGTATATGACGTCTACGCCCTTTTTACTCTAGTGCCAGATTGTAAATTTTTGGAGGCGAGGCTAGACAGCAATCCAACAATATTTTAGATCAAATAGTTAAGCTGACGCTACTTGTACACCTGTGAATTTGTTTTTAATCCCCCCCCCCCCCACCGTGTTATATGGGCGATTCTCTGTAAACTGGTAATTGGCTGTCCGGACTGAGTATTTTAAAAATAATAAAGTGTAATAAAGTAATTATCGCTCTTAATACAAGTAAAGCATCAATACTTTGTGGCCCAATTGGTATTTGGAGTGATAACAACTTAATTTTTTTTTCTAGAAATTATTTAAGCGCCAGAAACACAGTCCCCTGGCTGTCCCAATCCCATAGTCTAACTGTTTAAGATAGTATTTCAAAAAACCTATTAACACTACATAAATTTGGCAATTAATATCTAAAAATAGAATAATGAAGCTATATTTTTCTTATGAAATAAATTATAAAAACGTATTTCTAAAACTTAAAATTGTCATATAAATTCTGTCCGGAGTTTTTTCAAACAGTCCTCTGCAACAAATTCAAAGCTGTAATACGAAAAATCTATAACTTTTACAAATTCTTTTTGGCATGAAGTTTAAAGTAATAAGTGTGAATTTGCCGAAATCGCCGAGAACGGTGTTGAAACGCTACTTTGCTTAGTTTGAGAGCCACATTTGTGATGAAAGTATGCATCAGGGTCATTGCGAAAACTCCCCTGGGAAGTGATTTTATTAATGTTAATAAATTTAATTATAAAACATATCAGTTATTATGTGCACGATTTGTGCCTAAATTTATAGGTAGTCTCGTTACTAATTATGTCCCAATAGTATTACAGATATAACGAAACAAAGAGCAAAAACACAGTCACCTGGCACAGTCCCCTGCCTCGTTATACTAGGCGGGGGACTTACCCCCTATCATGATTTATCAGAAAAATACAAACTTCAATTGGCCCTCTTTCAAACCAAAGTAATAGATTCATTTTCTGAGCAATAGTATTATAATTATACGAACATTTCAAAAAACCGTGCCCGGACAGATTTCGTGTGAAAAATGACGAGTTTACAGAGAATCGCCTATATAGCACAACGTTGTAGGTACGCGCAGACAAAGAAGGCGGTTTATTTTATTCTATTCTTTCTACCGAGCAATTGTCCTGGTCTATGATGTTTAATTATTAAGTGTGTATTACTCACGCTATTATATCACTCGTCTGTCTGTGGTCACACATGTTTAAACGAAAAATATTAAAATAAAAAACTAACCTGACTACAGAAAAAAAACATTGAAAGGTAAGAAACAAGATAGGTGCTGTTTAATATTATCGTCTTATTGAGTAAAACAAGTCAATTGATACGTTAGCTATTCCTTTTTATTTAGTTTTAATGGAACCCTTTGCCACTTCCACATTAATAACCTTTTCATTCAATTCAAATGCCGTAGTCGTACGTTGTCATCTACAGAAAAGCAGTTTGATAAAATAAAATTTTCACTTAAGTTACCATTCGTGTACATTAAACTAATATGCTTGCTTGTGTATCAAACTAAAATGCTTGCTTTTTGTAGTTGACTACTGCTTTTGAATTGAATTATGAGGTTATTAATGTTAAACTTGTAGAGGGTTCTAATAGAACTAAAGAAATAAGAATATATCTAACTCATCAAAGAACTTATTTTACTCAATAAGATGATAAAATTTTAATCATCATATTCCTTGTTTCTTGCCTTTCACTGTTTTTCTTTTTTCGTAGTTATGTTATAGTTTTTTAAACTATTTTTATATTTGTATAAAAGGCTCTTAATAACTGTTTTATGTCACGTTCAGCGTTTTTTCGTTTAGACACACTGTGTTGCTGAGGATCATTTATTATTTTATTATTGCATTTAAACTAAATTAATTACAACTATGAAAAACTTATAAGACTTGTTTTTTAATACTTTGAAAACTTTTTGGCTCTTCTTTCCCATATAACTTGGGATTTTGCTACGCATTTAAACCATGACATTTCTTTCAGATATTACATTGGATTCACACTATAGACTCAAGCAGGTGATAAACACATTTTCAGAGAGCCAAATGAAAAACTACCATTGCTAAGAATTTCTTTCCCAATTTTCTTGTATCAATTTTACTCCGGGAAATGCTGCCAGGATTGGAAAAATCGTCCGACAAGTTTCAGTCGCTGCAACTAAATTCTTCAGCCTGCTCCATCACGAAAATTGAAGAATGCACAAAACGCTAGCTACTTCACTGCGACAACTGCAGAATGTGCAAAACACTGCTATCAGTAGGGTCACCTGGGGTAATTCCTGGTCAAAAAGCATTAACATCCAATTATCACAAAATCTATCTAAGTTAGAGTTACAAATTTTGGTATGGAGGAAGCACATTGGGATGTCCATCGAATAAAATATTCATGCTATCAACAATACATAATGAACTTGAGTAATTGTCGTTAATTAGTGACCAGGAATTACCCCAGAGATGGGGTAATTTCTGGCCACTTACGAGGTAATTATTGGTCACTCAAATGATTGATGAAAATGCATACATTTTGTAAGCACATTATTAATACAAGTTATTAAACTAATTAGATAAAGAATTTATTTATATATATAGCTAATTAAACACTGTATTTAGTTTTTTTTAAGGAAGAATGCAATTGTTTTCAACATAATAGCTTTACTTAATAAAACTTAGCCAAAATACTTTTTGTACACTTTGTATGCAATAGCTACAGCTTTTACATCTGTTGTGAATGAATCTTCACCTACCAAATAAATAGGTCCATAAAAATATGGTGCACATGCACCATACACACTAAACACATGCTTCTGTCTGTTATGAACAGTTTAAGGTGAATAGTACAATGCAGTTACAGTTAAGCATTTTTCTTAGTATATTTAAGAATAATTATTAAAATTTATAAAATAATTGAATGAAATTTAATAAAGAAATTCAGTATATTGTATACCTATCATTAACATATCAGAATGTTACATTGCGGTTACAGTTAACTTTGCATTTAAGGCTCACAGAGTTAAATATAGTTTAAATCAATGACATATGTCAATAATAGGCGAAATAATAATTCATAAATATTAAAAAAAGGACTGACCAGGAATTACCCCACTGACCAAGAATTACCCCAGTAACCAGGGGCATTATTTGGAGCCTTCCTGCAAATTATTCAAAACAATAATGGTAAATCCAAAACTATTTTTCAGTAACTGACATAGTACCTAATTCAACCAAAAAGAGAAAAAAGAAAAATATTCAGAAGTTTGAGTTTGATCACGATCTTTGTAAAAATGTATCAAAACTAAGGCCAATCTTGTTTTACGAAATTTAACAAGCGATTTTAAAAAGAATTTTTTTTTTCAAACTGAATACACAGTCAACTCATAATTAAGTAATGAATTACAATGAAGATAGTTCAGAGTACCTCTGTGATTTTTTTCATTTTGCTGAAGGATTATTAAGACATAAAAAGGACTGTGACCAGGAATTACCCCAGAAACTTGCTGACCAGGAATTGCCCCGGGTGACCCTACATAATACACTGCGATGCAAAAGTTTAGACAATTGGCAAATATGTGAATAAAAAGAAAACTATTCAACGAAATGCTTTCCAATTTCTACTGCAGGTACACAATATGGTCCCAAATACGTGTATGGAGTTCTTAAAATTTTAACCGGAATCAAATTTTGGATATTACAAAAAACAATTTTTAACATTGTTGTAAAAGTTTAGACAATGGTCATATTTTATGCAAAAATCCCTTGAAATGTGATTGGTAGAGGGAAAGGCGGGACTTTATTATTCAATTATAAAGTGCAGAGATTGCTGAATAAATAATCAAAATCTCAAAAGCTCTGTAGTTCTCGTGTAAAGAAGATGAGAAAGTTTGGAAGCCGAAATTTGAAAATGAACCTACTTTATTAATTTTTTTGTCTTTTAAATCGGCTCTAGTATGGTAGTACGTTGTTTTTTACTTTGTGGAGAGCAAATTCAGACATGCGTATCGATCAAAAAGTCCAAGAAAAATTACATTTCTTAAGGATGGAGGAATTGAAAAAACGGCTCATACTGACGATTCGCCCCTTAATCCTACAAAACTTCAACTTGGGTCAAAAACAGCACGTGACAGCATAAGTAGATGAACAACTGAATCGGAATGCATTAAAAAAACAAAGAATTGTGCCTGAGCCTTTTCGGACAGAGTGTCCCAAATAAGCCAAATTTTAATGTGAAAAGCGGCATATGTATCATCGTGACTAAAAGATGAATGGTACTTTCTGTGATAAAAATTATTAAAATTGGGATAGCCTAGATGGATTATAATTATATTCGCGGGACTTGAGAAATATCCAATGATCATATGCTGTGCTGCTTTTACCATTAAAATCTGGCTTATTTGGGTCACTCTGTCCAAAAAGGCTAAAGCACAATTCTTTGTTTTTTTATGCATTTCGATTCAGTTGTTCATCTACTTATGCTGTCACGTGCTGTTCTTGACCCAAGTTGAAGTTTTGTAGGATTACACGGCAAATCATCAGTTCGAGCCGTTTTTTCAATTCCTTCATCTTTAAGAACTATCGTTTTTCTTGGTCTTTTGATCGATACGCATGTCTGAATTTGCTCTCCACAAAGTAAAAAACAACGAGTTACCATACTAGAGCCGATTTAAAAGACAAAAAATTAATAAAGTAGGTTCATTTTCAAATTTCGGCTTCCAAACTTTCTCGTCTTCTTTACACGAGAACTACAGAGCTTTTGAGATTTTGATTATGTATTCAGCAATCTCTGCACTTTATAATTGAATAATAAAGTCCCACCTTTCCCTCTACCAATTACATTTCAAGGGATTTTTGCATAAAATATGACCATTGTCTAAACTTTTACAACAATGTTAAAAATTGTTTTTTGTAATGTCCAAAATTTGGTTCGAGTTATATTTTTAAGAACTCCATACACGTATTTGGGACCATATTGTGCACCTGCAGTAGAAATTTGAAAGCATTTCGTTGAATAGTTTTCTTTTTATTCACATATTTGCCATTTGTCTAAACTTTTGCATCGCAGTGTATTTGGCTTTACAGTACATGTCGACTTTATACACCACTAGCCAAAAGATTGCACAATAATTCCTTCAGTATTGGAGTTTCGTATGAGGGGGCAAAGGAGGAGGCTGTCCCTCACTTTCAAAAGCAAAGAGGCATTACAGCTTCACTTTTCCAAACTCAGATTGAAAAATGCTCGTACTGGTCGATTCACGTCATTAAAGAAAGAAGAATCGACTAATAAGTGTGTTTTGTAAGTTTCTCTTATCATTTAATAAAAATTAAAATGAAACTTTGAATTGAAAGGAGGGAGTCCACTGTGAAAATTTGTCTTGATTTTTGAGACCGTGGACGGAGTTTTTTTTCTTTTGAGAAGGTCATTTAATCAATAACATTAAAACCCAATAGTATAGCCCAATTTAAAACAAAAGCGTCTTCTCTGAACCCTCACTTTTTTTGGTGCACCAGCCGCCTATGTCCTCCAGCTCTCAATACCCAGAAATTCTTAAAACTGTAATCTTGAACAAGCGGTTTTTAAGCAGCCAATCTTTAATGCAGTTGGAGGAAAAGTAAACGGAAGGTCTCAAAACTGAGGACAATAATGCTATTTTAGACGAAAGGAGGGGCTGCGGATGCGCCTTTTCTGAAATTGAGGCTCATTTAAGTTATCTCTTGTGACATTAGAGCAGGGGCTGGTGACATTAAAGATCACGATGGCTAATGGCAACATACACTGGCGGAAAAAAAATCCCAACACCAAGAAAAAATTAGTGTAGACTAATGAAATTTGGGTAATGCAATTGTCTATATAACATGTTTAATTGATTAGATGTACAAGATCACTGACTAATTTAAGCTCGAGAAAATGCTGTGCAAATGTGAAATTATGCTACTTCAAGAGCCGGTGTAACCTCCAGAATCTTGAAGGCTAGCCTGCAAGCGTGCATGCATTGTGTCTTACAGGTACCAAATGTCACTTTGTGGTATGGAGTGCCATGCTTGTTGCACCTGTTGTGTCAATACTAGGACAGTCATTGCTGAGTGTGGATGATACGATACTGGAGTTGCCGTCCAATGATACCCCATACGAGATCAATTGGAGACAGATCTGGTAATCTTGCAGGTCATGGCAACATGTCAACACTCTGTAGAGCACATTGCGTTTCAGCAGCGATGTGAGGGCGAGTGTTATCATGTTGGAAAACTCCCCCTTGATTGCTACTCATAAAGGGCTGTACTATAGGTTGAATTACCAGACTGACGAAAAATTTGCAGTCAGTGTGTTTGGGATAACCACAAGAGTGCTCCTGCTGTCATACGAAATTGCTCCAGAGACCATGACTCCAGGTGTAGGTCCCGTGTGTTTTGGCCGCAGGCAGTTTGGATGCAGGCGGACCCCTGGCCTCCTTCTGACCAACATACGACCATCACTGGCACCGAGGCAGAATCTGTCTTCATCAGAGATTGCTACAGATCTCCACTCCGATCTCCAATGAGCTCTGTCTTGACACCACGGCAGTCGCAAACGGCAATGGTTTGCAGTTATTGGAATACCGGCTAAAGGCTACCTGGCTCGGAGCTGTCCTTGAAGTAAGCGATTTCTTACCGTTCTTTGGGTCACGACGGTACCAACTGGAGCTCGAATGTCAGCAAGCAGATGCAGTATCATGTGCCACAGCCGTACGCAGGATTCGGCAATCTTCCTTCTCAGTCATGCCGCGTGGCAGCTAGGAACTCGATCTTCTTGAGGTAGTACCATCTGTTGACCATAGCTTCCAATAATCATGCACGGAGAAAACATTCCCACCAAGTCTTTCTGCAATATCGCGAAATGAAAATCCACCTTCTCGTAGCCAATTTGTACGACCTCGTTCAAACTCGGTGAGCTGTTTATAATGTCTTCTTCGTCTTCTTAAAGACATTCCTGACTAACATGAACGCAATGCGTCAAATTTTACGGAAAAATAATACTCACGAGCTTTGCAACACGCTTTTAAAACAAGCCACATTTACATGTTCCGAGTGACGCCAGCTGCGCCACACTTATGCTCGGAGCACGAAATTTCAATCGATGTCATCTTTCAGTTGTATAAACACGCCTACCAAATTTCGTTTATCTAGCGCAAGTCTTTCTTGGTGTTGGGATTTTTTTCCCGCCAGTGTATGTTCATATTTATTCTTTGAACCAACGTATTCGATTTTTTCCCCGGCAATCGAGGATATTTTACCTTTGAGATACTTTTCACCAAATGTAACATAATCATAAAATATTAAATTTTCACATTTTTTAAATTACTTTAATTTTTAAATCATTTGATTTTGACAGAATTTAGAACAATATTTCTTAGTTATTCAGCCTTACATTAATGAAAAAATTCCAACTGAATTAAGTTATGATTAAAATAAAATTAAAAAAAAAAGGTCAAAACTTTTGTTCACCACAAAAGTCATTAATTATTTGAAAGTATTTTTATCATAATTTGTGCTTTGGGTAGATAATTGTTTTTATGCTTATATACGAATCAAGAACTTTTGATCATTAGCGATTTGATTAAGAATTCTCCTTAGACATTTTATTAGAAGTACTAATATTTTATATGCATGTAATTTCATAAACTTTATTTAATCAAATGAATATTCCATTTCTTATAATTCCTTTCTATCATAGTGTTTCGATTTTTCAGGCAACTCTCGGCCCAGGACCGAATAGAGACAGGAAATCCAAGGGAAGAACAGGATGGCCACAACACGTGTGGGCTTTAGAACTCAAAAACGAATCCTAAATGAAGCTCCAGCAATCACTGGAATAGAAACTAAGAAATTTGAGGAAACCATAGACTCAAAATGTAACGAGTGTGTGGATTTATTTAATATGTACTGATTTAGCTTTCATAAGAAAATATATAGGCGAAACCTTATTCATAAAAAGACAATATTTTGCCATTAATTATATAGAACATTTATTTTGTACTGAAGTACTTAAAATTAATTTGTGACTAAAATATTAATTTGAATCAAGAAAAAACTAAAATGGAACTGCATAGGAAAAATGGAAAAATGCGTAGAACTGAAATGTATGCAATTGTACATCCTAGCGCTACTTTGAAATCACAATTTTTTGAACTCAATGTAAAGAGATTGAGACATAAATCCAGTGTAAAGATTTAAAAGTTCAAGACATGTCTTAGTAAAGACATAGTTCAAGCGAGACTGAAAATATATCCAGATTTGGCATGACTTGCTAATATACCATTCAGGACTATGATATTATGCCAGAAGACTCGTTTCTGTAACAATTAAGAAATCCAAAGTATCCACAAAATGCAACCATTTCATTTTCAGATTTTATCTACGTCCTGCTGTTTTTTTTTTTTTTTTTGGACGAGATTCCACAACGGTAAAGGTCTTGAGTTTTCGACAGAAAAAAAGTCTCTGAGATGAGTTTTCAAATGATCAAAATCATAAAAGCTTTTATTGGCCGAAAGAACTGATCAATATATAGAGCAGGTAAACGCCCGGAAGGGGCCACCAGAAAAAAAAAAGAGGATAGTCCTCACTCAATTACTAGTATTTTTCAAAAGTAATGGGACCGCATGGGGTAGAGTGCGATCGTGATGGAAAATAACATCGGTCGGATTGAAAAAGTTGGACTTCATCGCAGCAGTTACAGAGTTGTAATCCATCCTGACTTGGAAGACACTAAAAAGCGGTGTTAATAATTTGGTTTGGCTGCAACATGACCTAGTGAGTTATTCTTTGCTCATCCCCACCAGTACCACATACTTAAAGAAACCTTGTTGAGAGGAAATTCTGATTTCAGTATGGATTCTTAGATTCATAAGACTTTCCGCAAAAGTTAAACTTTAAGATTCAAAACCTGCTTGTCATCTGCTGTTAGAACCCGTTTCAAGAATGACTCATTTTTATACCGAGCAAACACAACTCGCCGGTCTCGTTAATCTGGAGGAAATGGATGTCAAATTTTGTCGGGAAAACTTCGTCTCACAACTATTGTACACTAAACTAGGACTGCGGCTTCAGCTAGTTTTGACACGAATGGATTAAGAATTTTTTTAAAGTACATATAAAAAATCTATCAATACAGAGAGGATCTCCATACTTGTCTGATTTCAACAGTATTGGTCTCTGTGTCTTTTTCTGAACTCCGAAATCATTGACGACTTGTGCTAGGTACAACTCCATCTTTCCAGAAACTTGACGCGGACTACATGGATTAAACAGTACAGAGCTTGTCAAGTTCGTACAACTGAAAATCTCATGTATGCCTTGTCACCTTCCATGCTTTTATGTCTCAGAAGTTTTACAAATGCGTAACTACCATAAACGGAGTGCATTTGTATGCTTGTAGCCCACATTGCATGTCTTCCGAGATAACGTCATCCTAACAGCATTTTGTGCAACGTCAGTTCAACTGGAAATTTAAGAACTTTTGCGCATTGCTGATATAGAATTGATTTACTGTAGAGACTCACAGAGATCAAGTAATTTCAAGCAGCAGGAAAATAAGCAGCATTTTGTATACAGTGAGCATTCCAAATAAAATTCGTCTGTTTGGAAACTTGTTACAAAACGTAATTTGGTATATTGCGCATGCTCAAACTTAGGACTGGTAAGCAAATAGGCTAGCAACAGAAAAGTTTGATACTCGAAATATGTTACTCGTACATGAAAATGAATAGAGAGTTGGCTTTACGTTTTGGACAATTACAGACAATTTATGCTCGAGTGTTATTGAGGCGGAATCCATTCATATAGGATAAAGCGTCAGTATAAAGCATATGTTACTTACAAAAAACATTTTGTTTCAGTTTTTCATCTTTGAAGAACTAACGAAGGGAAACATTTGAAGGGCCAGGGGGGAAAAAGATGAAAGTGACCAAAAAGCTATTTTGAGAAAAACGAAGAGCGGAGTTTGATTGCTCACTCGTAACTCCCTTTGTAGTTAATAAAGTTTTCATACACATTTCGTTCGATTCTCATCTTTTTTCCCCCATGTTGTTCTAACAGATGATATTAATCCTTCATAGCCCCTAGTTAGCACTCATATCTCAAAATTGACGAAAAAGTGATTTTCATCTTTTTTTCCCCTGCCCCTTCATTTACTATTGGTCAAAAAATTCCAGAAATTAACTATCTCTTGAAGTGTTATTTTTTCCCTGGTTAAGGACATTAATGTACAGTTAGTAATGTAGTAATTAATAATATGTTTACTTCTCCATTAAAAAAAAAGAAAATATTTGTTGATACAAGTTTTTTGAAAGGATAAAAAAAGGTGCCTGCACTCATGTACCCGTATTAGAGGTTATGGGGAGTCTTTTTTTTTTAAACGAGAGCCACAAGAAAAAATATATTTCTCTAAATGAAATTTTAATTAACATGGGGGTAATTTCAACATGCAAGGGATGTTTTACACTAAGCACACTGTAATATGTGTTCCCACCAGAATTCGTACATAATGAATAATAATGATTATAAACCTTTATAATTAAATTTTTCCTCGCATGAGTCGTGTGATTTTATTTTACTTATACAGGGTGCTTCAAAAAATGTATACACACTTTAAACTATTGTAGTTTTCCCGCTCTACAAGGCTAATGTTATATTTCTTCGCCAGGTGCCAGCATAATCGTCCCTCTATGTTATATTATCAGTTGGAATTTGTAATATCAACATGGGGGGACGTACGTTTGAGTTTTGAAGAACGTAAGCAGGTTATTAAGTGGTACTGGAAGTTTGAGAATGTAAATGAAGTTCAAAGACAGTGGAGAAGGGAGTATGATACAGAACCACCTTCAAGATTAACAATTACACGCATACGAGACAAATTCGAAGTTCATGGAACAGTGTGTGACGTGCATAAAGGTCATTCAGGTCGGCCTCGAACAGCTACAAGTGATGAGTCATCAACGGCAGGTCACCAATTTGAACAGTATTAACATTTGTTATTTATGTTTCATTTACATTGGACTTTCAGCTTTCTATTTTCCTGAAATTTAACTTTGTAGAACGGTAAATAAATTTTCTATGGAAGTTCAAAAGTGTGTATACATTTTTTTTTGAAACACCTTGTATATGAAGGGATGTTATTTTGCAACAAAAAATAAATGTTTTTACCAGAAAACCATACGATTATGTAATTGGCAATTCTCTGTAAACTGGTAATTCGCTGTCCGGACCGAGTATTTTAAAAATAATAAAGTGTAATAAAGTAATTATTGCTCTTAATACAAGTAAAACATTAATACTTTGTGGCCCAATTGTATTTAGAGCGGTAACTTTATTTTTTTTTAATTTAGAAATTATCTAAGCACCAAAAACACAGTCCCCTGGCTGTCCCAATCCAATAGTTTAACACTTCAAGGCAATATTTCAAAAAAACTATTAACACTACATAAATTTAGCAATTAATATCTAAAAAATAGAATAATGTATATGTATATCTTTCATGTATATCTTTTTTATGAAATAAGGTCTAATTACGTATTGCTAAAGCTTTAGATTTTTCATTTTTTCGACTGCTTAGTGTAAAAAAAAATAAAAAAAATATATATATAAATTTTAAAAAAATTAAAAAATATAAATAACTTTTCGCGTTATTTTTCATGTTAGAAAATTTTAAACTGTTTAATAAGTACCCTTCAAAAGCTAATTCACAAATAAATAAATAAATATAATAAATAAATACTTTCTATGTGTGCACTGCACATGTTCTACAAAGATTGTTTCAAGTAAATTCTTTGAAAAGTTCGGGACAATGTTAATTGTTTTTAAGTGTTTAAAATTTAACGAAAATTGGTTCGAATCTGAAAATGAAATATAGGAATTGGGTGTCTTCGTAGAGATCTTTCAGGGAAAAAAAAAGTTTATTCGAGTCGGGCTCTTCACTCAAAAGTATGGGAGGGAACAACAGACTGACAAATCGACAGACACAGACCAAAAGACACTGAGATTACTCATCTCAAACCCCAACTTTCCAATTCAAAATTTTTAAAATATTTTTAAAGTTATATTTATTCCTTGTAGACTTTTTGTTTCTACGATATTTTTAAAATTCATTAAACAATTTTTTCATGACGTTTTCGCCTTTATTTTACTTTAACGGAAAAGTAAGCTAAAAACTGCATCGATTTATTCCATTGTTAGTCTTTTAATACCCTTTTAACATGAAGCATAACTTGTTAAAGCAATTCCAGTATTTTTAAATATTACTAAATAACATGCAACAAGGTGTTCATTTACGTTACAGGGACTTTTCGCTACGGTTACAACCAATTTTGCTTTGAACGACAAGGGTTTTTATAATGAACGTCAACCATATTAATATTTTTTAAGAATGAGAGTAACTGTTTCCCTCTATCGTTTATGTAATTTCCAACATGGATAATTTTGTAGTTAATGACATTTACAATCAGTTTTATTTTTAAAATTTTCACTTTTCCCCGATTTCAAATCAAAAATTAAATGTTTTTCTAACAGCGAGCAGACAATAAAACTTCATGTGTCTATTTTTTCAAGTAAGAACTGATATCATAATCCATGAAAATTTTATTAAAACACCAGAGACTATATCGCACCCTTGCTTCAATAGTGTTACAACTCAAAATATGACGATTTTGAGTTATTGGTATCACTGGATTCAGAAAAAAAAGCTCTATCAATCTCAAAAAACCGTTTTAACTTGAGGGAATTCAGTGGCCGCCAGATAGCAGTTGAATCGGTGTAGACGATTCACTTGCTATGGAAAATTAGCTAATTTTCACGATAACAAAATATCAAATAGGGAAGGATACCAAATAACTGAAATTCGATTTTAAAGGACTATCTTACATTTTTGTCAT
>JAXGGA010008472.1:40000-56703 GCA_038373865.1 Uloborus plumipes
ATGACGCGATGACTAGGACTATCTATCACACTGGTGAGCACAGTAGGAGCACGGACATCTGAACTCTAATATTAACACTCTCTATGGTGACATTCAAATTTTAGACACAGGTTACAGGATCCGGGGCGGGGGAGGAGACTGACTCTGCAGAGATCACAACACATTGTTCAGCAGCGAAGCACAGGCGAGGTTTCATTTCTAACCACTATGGACACGTTCAACTAAATTAGGACATCATCGATTCTTTAGAGTGCGGATTTCTTCTCAATGCTGCGCAAGAGTGCAGAACACGGACGGAGACATACATTCTCACAACGCGCTCGGAGACATTTACTTCTAGGGATGGTGATAGAAGGGTTGGAATGCTATAATACAGACTAGACTCTGTCTCTCATACACAGTGTCATTCACACATAGCGCGTGATGGTGTTCTAAATTACACAAGGCATGACATTATATAGTCAGGAGGAGTCACCACACGAATAACATAACTGGGACACGTCACGCGGTCTCATACAGCGAGCAGAGGGAGGGTGCGACTATATCATCTAGGGAATAGGCGGAGCATCTCAGTTTCAGTATCACACATGAGTGACTCAGGCCGACACACAGTTATTGATCTAGGGATGGGGACGCTGGGACAGAGTAGAAGACAAATTCATCTCAGAGAGCAAGGAGAACACAAGGTCAACTAACAATCTCTGTACATTCATGAGGCGGGACAGGAAGCAAAAAAACACTACAATGGATATTAACTTACGTCTGGGCACACAACAGCACTACAACAGCAACTATGGTAATCACAGGTTTTATTATCAAGTTCACTTTCAAACACTCTAACTTACTACTGGTAGGCCACAAACACAGCACACTAGGACTGATAGGACGTCTCTTCAATAGACTCACATTTACTCTTCTGGGCCGGCAGTCTCGTTAAAAACGAAGAGACAGCATCTGGGATAATGGTAGGACACACAGCAACACATGGCACAGGACTCTCACAGATGAACATCACGTCGAGGCGAGCGGAGGACGCGCAGAGGTGCAAGCGGTATTACTACACGGTCACAACACAAAGACACGACACAGGGCAGACGGGACACAAACGTCTGCACGGGAGCAGCTGATTTCACTAGTACACACGTGGGAACTAAACACACACCACGTAGACTACTCACACACAGGGCTTTCTAGAAATGAACACACATTATTAGGCGAGATGAGACAGTAGCGAAAGTACTTTTATGACATACAGACATACTAATTGCAACACATCATGATCTGGCAACATACGACTAGACGCACACGCTCAAGACATGTTTCCACACAAACAGTCTATCTTGGCACAAGAAGATGAGAGTAAGTAGAGGACACCACTCAGCAGTCACTACATCGCTGTCTATTAAGTAAAGGCGTAGAACATATACATACACAAGCAGGGCACAACTAAGTCTCACATAGAGGTTCAAGCAAAGTAGGAGACGAGCTCTATATCTATTATACTGTTATGACTAGTAGATACAAGGAGTAAGGTAGGCGAAACACTTGAACGTATTTACAGAGACGCTCATCACTTCGATCACATACATGCTTGAATTACATAAGGGTATATATTTACATGATTACAGCACGTATGAGTAGGAGGGACACAGAGAGTTGCTCAGTTGACAGACACATATTTCACCAGGAGTCCGGAGCAGGAGGATGTACTAAAAAATTTACATACATTACATTGTTATGCTATCAGAATTCTCCATCACAGAATAGTGGCGCATCTCTTCAACTCTCTACTGGATTTTAACTTCATCTACACCTTTTGTTCGGTGTCATGATTCTCTAATTCACGGCAGGCATCACCAAGACAGCACATCACATCTGAGGATACAGCACATAACACTTGTCTTCAACATTACTTTGCTACTATTCAGAGGGATTCTACTAGGTTTGGACCATATTCCACATGGTGGGTACTCATGAGATACACTTACAGGAGAACACGTTCATGTTCTTCATACACGAGAGTCGATTCAAGGATAGGACATGGGACACACCGCTTTTCTTCTAGGCAGGAATAGGTCTAATGCTTCTGACACACTACACAATTCTACATACGGGATAGCGACACAACACATATGTACTGGACGCAAGTACTTTAACTAGAACTGACACTCTAGACATCACAAATGGGATTACTTAGGGTGTAGAGAGGGCACTACTATCATCGTGAACATGGGGCACATGGCACGGCAGTTGCGGAGTATGACGGTAGAGACAAGTCACGGGCGTCAGATGTACAGAGACTCAGTTCACTTCACGAGACATACACACACAGTGACAGTCTGTTTTATTCTGACACAGCACAAGTCAATGCAACTCTCATTCACTTACATTTCACAACATTTCTATCACATAATTACCGGATCACACTCAGCGGCATATAGACACTGCGGCACACAACAGCAGACTGTCATCTTCAGGATGACGAGGAGACAGGGGTAGCAAGGACACTGACAGTGATACTCTAGGGATGCAACAGGGGGTAGGACGCATACAGGCCGGAGTCACGTGATCACAATATTCTATCGAGGTAACACACAGGGCACAGTGTGTGATATAGGAGAGGAGAGATAGTGACCAAGTGAAATAATGATAGGCACTTAGTCAGTCAGGCGGATTGCACATCACTTCGGAGGTAGAGTATACATATACAACACTCATACACTAGAAAGAACGAGATATCTGATTACAAATAACACAATGGGGACGCAACAGATATTTGCCACACGACTAAAATAATATAGGAACAACGCAGTTGAAGAGGGATGGCACACTGGATAAAGAGAGGGTTACACAGAGGATACAAGACAGGATATGAGAGGGAGTAATCTTCACTAGGAGACAGAGACGGGCGCAGGGCGCAGGACGGCGGCGGCGGCACAGGAGGATTGCGGGACGGGCGGTACGATGTCTCGACTATCACATTATGCGTACGGCGGACAGGGGGGAGGCGAGGGAAGAGGCGCGGGCAGGAGAGGGGATTATACACATACTATAGTATCAGGGAGTGAGCAAAATAGTAATAAGGAGGGAGTCAGTTACAAGACAGTAGACACTTTAGCTCAGGACGGCGGCGCGGAGGACTTAGGCTACGCATGCACGTCACTAATAGGCTGTTACATCTGACTTCAGACAGTTCACTTCCACATGTGTAGAGAGACTGACACTGTCATCATCTAATGTACACGTGTAAGAGACATACGGAGCGGAGCATGGCAATCACACAGAGGGATACAGAGCAACTCTGAGACTTACAGAACATGAGCACGGACACAAGGAATCGTAACTTTCAGGCGTACACCACGCACTGAACGCCACGACTTTCACATAGAGAGACGAGGATGTTTTTCTCACTGCAGAGGGAGAAAGCGGAGAGACACACTATACTCACGGACTGAGACTAATGATAGGAGAGTCTAACACTTCAGAGTAGAGCGAGACAAGGAGCGGAGACAGGGACGCGACGATGCTACGGATTAATTACTCATGTAACAACACACCTCAGAGGACATTAAGGAGCGCGACGGCACCTGCAACAAAGTTCTATACTGATAACACAAATAAATTAACGCATGGATCACTGGGAGAGATAGAGGGGTGAGACAGGAGGGAGCGCAACACACAGAGATATATGGGCTTCCGGGACGAGGAAACAGAGGGTGGCGAGACAGAACACAGACTCAACGTCTGACTCGATCATTTTAAATACACACAAACTAAGGACTTAGGCACACTACATAGTCCACGTCATGGCATCATAGACGTAACAATTATAATACAGTCCACTGTGTCTACTGCAGCACGGAGCGTCAGACAGCTCACACACACGACGGTCTCAGGACCACGGCACAATTAGATCTCTACTGCTATATAAAACTGAGTATTCAAATGTCTGACAGTTTCACAAAGTGACTGTGATTGTTCTATCAAGTCTAATTTTCTACACTGATCAGAATGAAAACTAGCATACTAAGTGCAAAGACTAAAAAAACTCTACAGTCAATCAAAGTAGTCAGTAGTGTATCAATTTAATTATGTATAACTTTAGGACACTCGACGTAGCTAGATTCACTATATTGTATTCTCAATCTCAAGAGTAATATGACATAATTGTATGTAATAACAGTCAAGTGATCTCAGTCAGTCTGCACAGTAGTCTTAAAATATAAAAGCATCTTGTGTCTAGTCAGTGCTACACTACTAGAGCTCTAGTTAAAAGGTACACTTGACTTCGCTTATGTCAATCGACAGTGCTGTAGTACGTGCGATAATGCATAACTAACTTCAACTTAGAGGAGGACATAAGTAAGGAGAGGGGACACGAGCACACGAGGGGGGGGGTGGACACGGATCAGGCACTACGACAAGAGGATACAATCAAGAGGGGGCTACACGACAGAGAAAACACACATCCTCTCTAGAGTGAGGGGGGATAGTCTGGATGCGAGGGGAGGGATCATAACTATGGGGTACACATATTGGATCTAGGGAAGAGCTGTCACACCACAGGACTTGAACAACCATTTCGGAGGGTACAGGGCTCACTACTCATGACTACAAGACGTTGACAGTAGGGACATCAGACGGTACGCGGATTCTGCACGTCTTCTCTTCTACAGATCCTCACTCATAACACTTACGAGGTGGTACATCAGGCACAACAAGACACACAGTGGTCTAATCTCAGAGGGAGAAGGACAGAATACAAGGACAATCTGTCACATTGTCTGAGGGGACAGTGTACAGGATAACCAAAACAGCAGGGAGAGCCATATAAACATTACAACACAGTGGGGATAGAGGAGTGACGACGGGGGGACAGGACAAGGACCAGGAGATTGGCGGCGGTCAGGGATAACAAGTGTGCACGGGAGGGATCTGAACACTATACTCCTAAACAAGGCCTCTAGTGAATACGAGCGACGTCACAGGGGTTCACATACAGTGAATATAAGGAGACGGAGCATCGAGCTGGTGGGGACTGGATGGGGCTTGTCAGGACAGCGAGGGGAGGGACTAGTACACAAGACGATCACAAGAGAGACATCAAAAAAAGCAAACAATAGACATGCAGGGGAAGTCTGAGTACACACAAATTACTAGGAAAGCAGACGCGGCGCGAATGAACTCAAGTGCCACTACCACTCTGGTAATAGGGCCGTAGAGTGAGCACAGGGGACAGACACAGAAGGGAGGGAACGGGTTTTGGCGGGGAACTAGGAGGGGGAGGTAGCGAAGCACGCACAGAGACACATAAGAAGTCAAGGATCTTGACAGGACAGATCTAGGAGCAGTTAACAATGGGTGGACACAGAACACACATCTAGGGTCGCCAGAGAGAAGGGGAACGCAAGGCACTGTCACAGTTACGGGTGGACACATTCAGTCACTTAGGGAGGCGGCGCAGCGCGGAGTAATTACAGGACAACATACACATGCCTGGCGGAGCGAGAGCGTGCGACACACTGCTTGTAGATGCATTCTAAAAACTACTCGGTTACAGATGGCGGCATGAGCAGATAGGAGAGGTAAGCGCACACTTTACTAGTGAGCAGATAATGTAGTGTCACATACAGGTACACTTGCACGCAAAGCACATTCTTCAGTAGACACTTGACACCACATACGTCTTACTGGTATCTTACTACGGAACAGGTACTCACTGTAGTCTCTATTGCACGCTTCTGTCGAATTTCTCATCGGACTCACATGAGTCACCTGGAGAGGGGGGGTCTATAGGCACTATGTCATGAGCGGCAGGTAGAGAGGATCACACAACTTTATACTTTTACTGACTAGGTACCATTGACACACATCCATATACCAGATGCGTTATACAATAATCTATCTGAAGAGCAGATACTAACACACGGTGTACACTTCTTCACTAGAGACCAGGGACAACTATGAGCTAGCAGCGGCGACGCGGCGGTTAGACACACACTACACAGCAGGAGAGACTATTGAGGGTTGGGAGGGAATATGGATTACAACACACAACAGGTAATCTGGAGGAGGAAGGGTCACAATACACACACTATTCTGCGGAGGGCGTCACTCTTCTATCTTATGTTGTAGAGGCACTTTACAGACATTTGCTGACAGAGAAAGGACACGACAGTAGGATATCTACTATGAGGAGGATACAACAATAGTCTTCACAGGTCACAAGTGGAATTACTTGGTATTCGAAAACAGTGAGGTGCATATAAGAGTACTTACACGTATAGGTGATTCATTATAAGGAAAAGAGACAGACGGGGGGATGTGGGAGACACAAATTCTGCACGAAGATTAACTAGAACACTTTAAAAGGATCATGAATCAGCGAGGTCACTACCTGTGTACGCACTGATAATACACTGCAGTACATCACAGTCTACAGTATCTTATATCACAGGTAATTCAGGACACATATGCGGACTTAGAGGGGACTAAGAACATCAGAGGCGAACAAGGTCTGGAGGACTTCGCGGGGGGATCAGGCGGCGACATTAGGATACACAACATAATACTACATATGGAGGTATATACAGGCTGATGAACGGGGAGCGGACGGGAGAGACGGAGGGATGTCGGCGGGAGGGGTATCACACACACCAGAGGGCGGGAGGAGACATAATCAAAAGACATTATCACGTGTCAAGATACACAGGACAGAACAGTAGGGGTGGCATCAACATACACGAAGCGACAATGAGAGAGGCAGGAGGAGAGACATTAGTCATAGGACTAGAACAACACATTCATTACATTAGATGGAAGCACGACATAAAAAAGAGTGCAGCACTCTGCGACTAGTTCACTATATTGGGGGGGTAGATCGACGGAGGACTATATCACGGGACATAAGGGACACAGGGTATAAGGGAGGCGGGTTAACAGTCTGTGTTCAGCGATATTCTAGTACAGTTTACGTCTGACCATTAGAGGTCACTCAGACATGGAGAAGAGACAGGCAGGGAAGGAGTCTGAGGAGTGCATACAACAAGAACGAACTAGCAGATACAACAGAAAACGGTCAGACGCGACTCTGGCGACACACACAAGCATATGATATACTCACGGACATGATAAGTTACTAAAGCATCTCTCCGCAGACAACTATAGACAGTAATAATCTATAGTAATCATCTAACTTGATACCGTAACCAGTTCACAGTTTGACATATCCGGACGGGCGGGACAACTACTATCACACACTCTCGGGAGAGACTAGATTGAAGCGAGGGATAGCACGGAGCATACAATCATAATCACACAATAATATGAGACACACAATAGGGAGGAGACAAGATAAACGATAGAGACTACACAGGGTACATGGGAGCGAGAGTATTGGACTAAAAGGGAGACATTAAGGGAGCACAACAAGGGAGTACGGAGGGTCTAACAGTACTTGTCATGTCATCAATCAGTCTCAATTTATATCTAAATACAAGAGTCGTAAGTATCACGTCAAAAACACAAAAAATGTAAGTAGCTATAGTAACGACTCTCACATAGCTGCAGTAAGTAGCTTAATTTAAAACATATCGATGATCTATCATAAGTTAACAACACTAAACGTACATCTAACTCAGCTTATCTAAAAGAAATGACAAGTAGCTCTAACTTTAGGATGACAAAGGGACGCGGACAATACGGTACGGGAGGGCCGGGGGCAGCGCGGGGCTAAAGGCAGGTATACACAGCAGGACAACATCAGGAACACAACAACAAGTCAAAAAAAAAGTAAAATATATTTTTATACGGAGACAGCACACCATCTTTCATTCTCAGGAATACTAAGGACAAAAGTACAAACACAGAACATAAGTACATCTACACACACGGCACGAAACATTTAGACGGCGCATGGAACACACGGCGGTCTGTATCTGACACGTGGGCACGTCTCTGGTTGGTTGGTAAGACATCCAGAGATGCAGGGGGGGAAGGGACTGACAAGAACACACACTGGCGACAGGAGGGAGAGGGTTTCTCACAACCACAAAAATACACTTAAAAACATTCTTATGGACGTCACAATAAGAGGGGGATTACTTAGACGATGACAGGGAGGAGTGAGGTTTCATCAATGATTTTACTAACATGACAGAATACAACGACAGTAGGGAACACAACGACATGTAGCGTGAGATTCATAATCTCCACTGTAGTCTCTCTCGATTGACTCATTGGAGTTCTGAACATTGGCACTCCATTAAGGTCTGCGGAGATCTCAATGAGCGCACAGTGACTTCAATAACGACGGACAGTATGGACACTCCAGTCTTATACACACAGGACACAAGGCGACGACGGGGTCACATACTAGACTGGAGGGCACAACGCGGGGGGTGGAGGGCGACTTCATCTGAGGGGGATATCATATGTCTAGTCGGAGCACATGACAAGCGGTCTTACTCACAGTCAAAATAACACACTCAGAGGAGAGAGGATTGCAGGGACGTCAACACACAGCAGAAGGTCTCAGAGACGAGTCAGAGCAGCGTCACAGACAGGACACACAGAGAGGGGTGGGTGGGTGGGGGGGGGGAGTTGGGGTGGGTTTAGGGTTAGGGTAGGTTTGGGGTGGGGGTTTTTGGTTAATGGGGGGGGGTTAGTTTTGTGTTGTTGGGGTGGGATTGGGGGGGGGGGTGGGGGTTTGGGTTTGTGTGTCGATCAACGAGTTGGTACACAGACATATTTCGGGTAATTTGGGGGGGTATTTTTTGTATTTGGGTTAGTGGTGGGGAGTTTTTGGTAGACAGGGGAAGTGAATTACAGTAACAAGACAGAGAGAAAGAGAGAGAGGTGTATGGTGAGAAGGTTATGGAGGGCGTGGTCATCATCATTAAGACTGGGAGTCAGACTACACTTTAATAGAACACATCACAAAATTGATACATCCTCACATGACAGAGCACAGAACACAAAACTTTGATACACTGGATCTCATCTCATTCTTAGACATATAAAGAGGGGGAGGGATACTGATCACACAGAGGTGGCGGGGGGAGTGATAGGTACACAATGAGATATTTTAGCAGGGGCTTATGGAACACAAGGACGTCTAACTACACTAACCAAGAATTAAAAAAAAGCAATTGAGGAATAATTGTCACACTCAATATATCAACACAAACTCATTGAGAGCAGGGCACTCTGTGTGCACAAACAATACGGACACACACACGGAACACACATAGGGTGCACATCAACAACAAGAGAGTACTGGTCACAGAAAACAGGCGCATATAGGAGAGAGAAGAGACATATGTTATAGACATCAGAGCAGTACATCACGCCTCACACATCTTAACACTGCATACAGACATCAGACCATGCGGACACACAGTCTGGACAGTGGAGGTAAGAGGTATGTCTGGACAGGGACTTGACTACAGACACTGTATGACTCTCTAGGTACGTAGGGAGGGTCACATAATGTCACAAGTTGCTTTGAGAAGAGCACAGAAGACCGACATCTTATCACACTCATCACACACACACACACAAAAACTAATATACTCTCACAGATCACATAATCACAGGTAGCGACACACACAGACAGGAGCAGCACAGTCTAGGACGTTTGCCGGGAAATACAAATTATCTGAGAATACTAAGCATATAGATCTAGAGGGCGACTTTCAAGAGGGATGATCGAGTATGATTATAGACATACACCATCACTTGACACTCACTAACCGAGGACGAAGAGTATATATCTGTCGAGAGAGAGACGGTCATTCATGACAAGGGACACATGACAAAAATAATGATATTAACAGCACACACTTGGAGGAACAACAACTGCAGGAGAGTCTCAAGTAAGACGCGCGGAGTCTGACATCTGGCAAGAGTAGAACTCTAGGCTAGCAGGTAAGAGGTATGGGGACAGATGAACTTTTAGGGCGGGAGAAGGGATGAACACAAAAAACAGCACAGGGGACTTAGATTATCTGACACTACACTTACGAGCGGCTTAACAGCGTCTAGGATGGAGGAGAGCCGAGTACAACTCAGGACAACTGGATCTTATCGTCAAGTGGATTGGGACATCAACAGAGAGTTCACAAAGGGAGGGGGGAGACATAACAGGAGGACAACAGAAAGACACAGGTGAAGGGGTATCTGACATGTCTACAAGTATATCACAGACAACACGTAAAGATGATATAGAAATATAATCTATTAATTAGTGACAGTACTCTCTTACGTCCATTACCATACACTATGAGAGACACGTCTCAATAAGTAGTAGTATAGCGTCTCTATATGCTATTGTAAGTACTTTTACATACTCAACACAAAAATCAAACGTGTTATCTTGTACGCTTAGTGTCAAGTCTAAGACATACACACACAGTGAGACCTAACTTCTTTCACTCAGTCATAAAACAACATACACTTTGGGGGAGCGAAGCTACACTTACGACTTACACTTCGGTACATGAAAATAGCGGACAACTCCTAGGAGGAGTTCAACATCAGAATATCTATCAAGGCAGTTTCAGACGCATACACGTACAGAGGGGTTGGTTGTACAAGTGATCGGGCAGGGTTGTACAAGAATAGAGAGATATCAATTTGGAAGACTAGAGTGGAGGGACAGGGAGACAGGAACAATTTTCATCAGAGGACATATTACGCATTTACTTTATATTATCGAGTTCTCTATCCTCTACTACTTTAGTGTAGTCATCAGATTAAAAAGCTACATAAGACACATGATAGACGTCTCTAACGTACACACTATTATAGAAAAAATATAATCTCTCTAACACTTCGATCATACAATAGTCACACAGTAAGGAGACACACTTCACCTTAGCACACACAGACACAGAATCAATGATCATCAAAGACGCACATAATGGCACTTTCGGGGAGAGGTATTTCTTCTGCAGGGAGAGGGCGAACACACACATATTCAGAGTATTCAAATGGCAGGCAACTGCCACACACACACACACACGCAAAGAATACATCTAAGCCGGAGACACGATAAACTGGACTACTGAGTCTATGACAAGGCGGCACTCCAAAGATTGGAGGAGGTCTCACATCTCTATGCGATAAGGAGAGCGCGGGGACAATGCTCATTCGGTCTTCATTTACAGTGGGGGACGGGCAGGTCGACGGCGCAGCGATAGTATTCTTATTGAGACTACAAGACACACGCTTTTATGGACGAGATTACGAACTTCACATAGAACGACGACGCAACGAGGAGCAAACACGGTGACAACACACACACGTCTACACACAACTAGGGTACGAAGGGGAGCTTCACACTACAACACCATCTGCGACTTACATACAGGTCATTACGCGATGCGGCGTTACAAGACTCAGTACGATGATATCACCATGTTTAGAAGACCTTAGAAGAGAGAATGATGAGAGGAGACTTTCACAATGCGGAGACGGACACACACACAACTCTTGTCTGAACACAGAGCAACTAGATGGGTATAGCAGCGTAGTTGACATGTACGCGTCTTAAACAAATAACGGTTCACTTCAGATGAGACGTCTAGCAGTAGAAATTTCTCTGTCACTTCCACATTTCATAATGATTCTACAGAGTAGAAGCATGAGAGTAGGAGAGGTTCATCTAACTAGCGATGTTGCGAACAGACCAGTATGCGTCTATCTTTCAATCGACACACTGCGATAGGGGGATGAGAGGAGTAACGGAATGGAGTGGCACGGGTGGATTACACAAACGAAATCACACAGTTTATATATGGAGACAGAGAGTAACCACAATTACAAGGGGGAAACAAGATCTCGGTCACTTTATCATATCATAGGGATTCTCAGGGAGTAGACAGACACTTATAGGGGTACGAACGGACCGTCACAGGCGTACACAGGGACACGATTACAGTAGACACAACAGTAGAGAGGTAGATCGCTGATCTCACAGGGGCGTACACGAATAATTCTTCTACAATTGTGTCAGACTCAGAGCGATAATACTACGGAGGAGAACTCTAGTTGTGTGGCACAAACACGAGAGTATCTGTGATTAAGGGTGGGCAACAATAACATCACAGGAGTCGGGAACAAGAGAGTATTACAGACATAAAGATTCTATAACGACACACAGGAGGTTCATACTGAACACACTGGGTCGGGAGCACTATACAGACACGGAGTCTACAACATCTGAAAAATAAAAAAAATGATCTGATGACAGTAGTAAATCAAATAAACTAAAAAAATGTCTGACAAAATAGATAAGTACTATCACAAGATAGTATGTGTTTAAGCAGACAAGACTATGCCAGTCAAATGACTAGACTAGTTATAGTACGTCAATAAAGTGTCAGCTTACGTACAAAGTCTAATAAATAAAGTCAGACTGTTATGTGTGACAAAATTTGTCAAAAAAGTAACATAACTCTGGAATATTCTCTCTAGCATTACGAACTAAAGTACACTAATTAGTTAGTACAACTACATAAACGTCAACACACATAATCTCTAAAAGTAACAACTTAAAAAGCACACAATGTACATAAGTCAGTACACATTAGTTAGTAGTACTAGTTACAATAACTCTCTACTAATCACATAATCGTAAAACAAGAGAAAACACTAAACTTGTCTAAGGGGAGAGTAGGTTTCAGACAAGAACGATGACATACACACACAGATCATCATCCAGGCGCCACAGAGCGGGTCATGGGATTTATCACACATCATTGGTAGAGAGGGAGGAGCACACTATGAGGGACAGTCACAACAGCGCTAGTACTCATTAAAGTCTTATTAAGACACCACACACAATACTAAACAGAAAGCAGAGATTCTGAGCGACAGTCATAGTTAAAATATCTGTAACCGAATAAGACAACAACTAGACTAATTGAGCAGAGCGGGATGGGTCTTGAGACGACGACAGAGACAACACTACTACTGTAGGATAAAAAGTGAGACACATCACAGTTGGCAACACATGCGTAACAGGGGGGGTCATAGTACATTACGTACACGCAGTGTTATCTCTCAAGGTTAGATAGCAACGTCTCTAGTCGGACGATCAATTATAGGCAGATAGGGGGGGGAGAGTCGAACGAGGGGAGGAGACAGGTTACTAGGAGTACAGGAGTTTAAACGGACACAGGCGGATGCCTCTCACTCATGCTGCACCAGACCACAGCACATTCTTCAACAATAGAACTCACATATGTCACTAACATCTTAGAACATATCACAGAGCGACGAGGGGGACTCGCACTACCGGACGTGACTCATGGCCACACACAAAGAGAACAAGACAACATGAGGCATGCGTCACGATCTCTAAGAGGAGGATGTTAGAATAATAATCTCACATTCAGGCTTCAGGATCACACTTTAATATAATAGAGAAACACCACATAACACACACACACACAGAAACGTCTCAGGCAGGAGGGGAACATGGTACTGTAGCGCGACGTACATCAGAGAGAAGGTGGATCTGACGTACGACGAGTAGAGCGCGGACAGCCTCATGCACACAAAAGGTCGTAAGACATAGAGTGAGGGTCAGAGACAAGGAGACAGACAACAAGACACAAAGACGAGGCGGCGCGGCGAAATGACTAGGACGGATAATGATAGTATACGCAGACGGGAACTGGACAGTAACTCAGGCGGACAAACAATATCACGTCAAGTCGCTCAAAGGAGGAGACACAACATCAAGACACACATAGACACACACGGTACAGGTGCGAAGATATCTCAGCAGCACTCACATAGTCACACACACATATATGGACGTACATGAGGAAGGGAGGACAAAGACAGACTAACACACTTTCTATAAACACTAAAGAACGACATTTCGTAACACTACATGATCCATACTTCTCCTATACAGAAAAACAGATATACGAGGACTAGGGATGAGATACAGGCAGCTCACACTGTCTTAGATCTAGAACGAAACACACATCTATTCAGATCAACACTCAACATGGAGGATCTTTACAAAAAAAAAAATCAACATTGTCTGCAGGGGAGTAGGATTTTCTCATTACAATAAAAATCAGTGTCTCTAAGGGAGAGAGCTACAAGACGCACACCACAGATATTACAATGGGGGTTGGGGGGGGTGGTGATGAGTCTTCACAACAGTAGAGTCACGAAGGCCTTCACAGAGAGGAGACACACACAAACAGTAGACAATGTAACAATCAGAGGCTGCACTGACTATTATGTATCTGATGCTAGTGGACAGGCGGAGGCGTATAAAGGGCACATTACTCAACACACGGAGGTGAGATGTACGAGACTTTTGGAGACATGGGATTTCACTTCACTAGTGTGACTAGGTCTTACAGCTACCACACTACACAGTCTGATCGTTCACCAGGACATTCTGATGCACGCGAGGATTACATGTGATTAGTTAACACAGTTTCATACAAAGGGCCGGTGTGTCTATGGATGTATGTCAAGCACAAGCTGTACAGGGCGGCGAGCGTATTATGCAGACACACTTATCTGTGCAGAGAGAGCGTCGTAAGGAAGGAGAGGACACATAGCACTGACACAGACCGAGCGGTCTGAATAAGCAGTGTTCATACTCACACACACACACACATTATAGAAAAACACCAGAGCAATCTTCTGCACAATTGACACACACATAACTCAGGCATGCACAATTCCACGCGAGAGCAGAGGGGACGCGCTATTACAGTGTATTCTTAACAGGGGGACGGCACGACGTCTCTCATTCTTCATGGTATGATGTACGGTCACTCTTAGGGTGAGAGAAGACGGACATCGATTTCTACGTACGAGTGGGGATGACATGGTAACACCAGCGCGATGTACGTACCAAGAGTAACAGCATCTAGTAGATAGGGTATTTCTCGAGTTTACGGCGCGGGGGGAGAGGAACATTCCAAGATAACTTATGAAAATTTTAAAAATAAACTGATTGTAAATGTCATTAACTACAAAATTATCCATGTTGGAAATTACATAAACGATAGAGGGAAACAGTTACTCTCATTCTTAAAAAATATTAATATGGTTGACGTTCATTATAAAAACCCTTGTCGTTCAAAGCAAAATTGGTTGTAACCGTAGCGAAAAGTCCCTGTAACGTAAATGAACACCTTGTTGCATGTTATTTAGTAATATTTAAAAATACTGGAATTGCTTTAACAAGTTATGCTTCATGTTAAAAGGGTATTAAAAGACTAACAATGGAATAAATCGATGCAGTTTTTAGCTTACTTTTCCGTTAAAGTAAAATAAAGGCGAAAACGTCATGAAAAAATTGTTTAATGAATTTTAAAAATATCGTAGAAACAAAAAGTCTACAAGGAATAAATATAACTTTAAAAATATTTTAAAAATTTTGAATTGGAAAGTTGGGGTTTGAGATGAGTAATCTCAGTGTCTTTTGGTCTGTGTCTGTCGATTTGTCAGTCTGTTGTTCCCTCCCATACTTTTGAGTGAAGAGCCCGACTCGAATAAACTTTTTTTTTCCCTGAAAGATCTCTACGAAGACACCCAATTCCTATATTTCATTTTCAGATTCGAACCAATTTTCGTTAAATTTTAAACACTTAAAAACAATTAACATTGTCCCGAACTTTTCAAAGAATTTACTTGAAACAATCTTTGTAGAACATGTGCAGTGCACACATAGAAAGTATTTATTTATTATATTTATTTATTTATTTGTGAATTAGCTTTTGAAGGGTACTTATTAAACAGTTTAAAATTTTCTAACATGAAAAATAACGCGAAAAGTTATTTATATTTTTTAATTTTTTTAAAATTTATATATATATTTTTTTTATTTTTTTTTACACTAAGCAGTCGAAAAAATGAAAATCTAAAGCTTTAGCAATACGTAATTAGACCTTATTTCATAAAAAAGATATACATGAAAGATATACATATACATTATTCTATTTTTTAGATATTAATTGCTAAATTTATGTAGTGTTAATAGTTTTTTTGAAATATTGCCTTGAAGTGTTAAACTATTGGATTGGGACAGCCAGGGGACTGTGTTTTTGGTGCTTAGATAATTTCTAAATAAAAAAAAATAAAGTTACCGCTCTAAATACAATTGGGCCACAAAGTATTAATGTTTTACTTGTATTAAGAGCAATAATTACTTTATTACACTTTATTATTTTTAAAATACTCGGTCCGGACAGCGAATTACCAGTTTACAGAGAATTGCCAATTACATAATCGTATGGTTTTCTGGTAAAAACATTTATTTTTTGTTGCAAAATAACATCCCTTCATATACAAGGTGTTTCAAAAAAAAATGTATACACACTTTTGAACTTCCATAGAAAATTTATTTACCGTTCTACAAAGTTAAATTTCAGGAAAATAGAAAGCTGAAAGTCCAATGTAAATGAAACATAAATAACAAATGTTAATACTGTTCAAATTGGTGACCTGCCGTTGATGACTCATCACTTGTAGCTGTTCGAGGCCGACCTGAATGACCTTTATGCACGTCACACACTGTTCCATGAACTTCGAATTTGTCTCGTATGCGTGTAATTGTTAATCTTGAAGGTGGTTCTGTATCATACTCCCTTCTCCACTGTCTTTGAACTTCATTTACATTCTCAAACTTCCAGTACCACTTAATAACCTGCTTACGTTCT